>CATIWF010044709.1:0-64154 GCA_949630135.1 Balakata baccata
GCTTTCCATCCTTTTGAAGTGATTCATATTACTTTGAGGATTTTCTTCAATCTAAATGAATTCATATTTAAATTTTTTGGAAGCTGCCAGTGTGAAGCCAAGGTTTCTAGTATTGTAAGTCTTAGGCTATAACTTCCCCAGCAAAGTATCCAAATACTAACTTTTTCATCAGCTAGTAAAAACTAAAATAGTATCTCTCATTTATGTTAACCAATCAAAACTATATAACAAAGAATATTTAGCAATGTTTCTCTGACCAGGGAAACAAAAATTCTATCTCTCATTTATGTTAACCAATATATAACAAAGAATATTTAGCAATGTTTCTCTGACCAGGGAACAGTTAACAGCATTTCTTTAATAAAGGTCAACAAATAAATACCTGTACACAAACAAGCCCCTGTTCATAAGCTAATTGATTCATGAGCCTTTGTGTCCTTTCACCACACTCACCACAAGTAAATTGGACTAGCAAACTCCTTCTTGGCAGTTTTGTGTGAATAGTTGCACCCTGGAAAGAAAATTAAAAGTTGGGAAGAAAGCACATACGCAAAAGGAAAAAGAAAGATGCTATCAACCAACAAGTACATGTTTAATCTCTAGTTAGATCACAGTGCTGGATAAAATTTAACTAGAGTGGTTAAGTGCAAGCTGGTTTCCTTACATGTAATTATGTTCAAGAAAATATATTTTTGGAAAGTTATGATTGACAAACTTTTGCCTAAGTAAGTACATTTCCTTCATTTTCCACGTATTTTTATGGGGATGATTTCCAAGAAACCAGTTCATATTCAGAATCTCTTAAGTTCAGAATCAATACACATGTTTATAGATTTATAATAATGAACGACACTTTTCTTAAAATGTACCAAAGCTAACTAAAGAACACTGTCATATGCAGCATCAGGGAAAAAAAAAATGGAAACATGAGACTAACAAGAAGTAGATTTCACATTACCTCTAATGTGAGCTTCGTGAAAGCACAGAAGTTGAGTTACAGAACGTATAATGAGAACTCTGTTGGAGTGCAGAATGCCAATGCTTTAAAATGATAAAACAAGCCTCTGTTAATTAATTTCCATATGCATTTATCATCTTTTGACTTTGTTATGGGTGCTGGCTTCTCTTCTCCAGGGATCTCACACCACAATGCTCTATGGATTTAGATGGAAGGCTTTTCACAAAATTGTGAGATTTTTTGTTTTAATTATTAATATTTTTCTAACAGAGAAGTTATGAGCCATTTAGACAACACTGTTCATTAATTGCTTATCTGGTTAACAGAATGATGGTTTGGATGTTAGATTTAGGTTCTGCACACAAACATTACCTCCATCTAATAGAGGAGCAGTTCTAGTCAGGATTCCAAATTAATTTTGGATTTTAGTATTTCAATATTTTTCTTGGTAAGAAATGGTGAGCTAAACCAACAAGGAAAACAAACTAAAGAACATAACACACTCCAGAAACATCATGCACCAACCTACTCCAGATACCAGTACCAAAAGGATAATCTTGCACCAATTTGGAGAAAAAATCAGCACAGAAATTGGCCTCTCGAAACACATGATAAATTGAGATATGCTCTGTGCCAGTTATCATCTTGTGAATAGCTTTAATGGGAGAACAGACCCCTTCATGGACAATAGCCCTAGAAACCAAATCAACCACCCCTCTATTATAGCACCCAACTATGCCCTTATGGAAATTTAGACCCTTTTGCCAGTTTGATACCCAGATAAAGAGCCCAAAGATCAGCTTTAATGACAGAACATTTGCTCAGATTACCGAATTATGAATTCTTTTTCAGATACCAGTGGTTTCGTATTCCATTAATAGATTAATACAGTAGTTGTTAAAAATGATTCATCTCTATAGAAAGTGTACTAGAAAACCATAAGTAGCCAACAACAAAAAAGCTAGGACGGCACTGAAGAATGCGGAGATGCAGCAAATAGCTAATACAAATCACTTATAAAAAACCACATTGCTCATTCATATCAAAGCGTTACTTATCAACATAAAGCCCCCAATTTTCGGGGTATTTAACTTGCAAAAAATATCGTCAATCACCAAAAACAAATAAGAACAATGGAATTTAAAGCTGAAAGTAAACGACCAAACTAATATAACGCATTCGAATCGCTCGGCTCTTCTTCTGGGTATGTCTCAGGATCGCCATCAACCAATCCAGCAACCGCCACCAACAGGGGTCCTCCTTTTGGTGATACTAATTTTGTTTGAGAAATTACCAGCCTACAAAAATTGGTGATACTAATTAAGTAAGTATTACTGTAAAGTTAAATGATCAATTGAAACTTAAAAGTGAAATTCTTTTGGAAAAAAAGAACTAGCTTTTAGGGCTTTGAGTGAGTGACCTGGCGAGTGAGGTCAAAGGCTGAATCTTGGAGGAAGAAGAAATGGGTTTAAACACATTGGTACACAAAGGAGAATTAATGGGTCTGTAGGGTTTGAATGTGGAATTCGAAAGAGACGCTGTGGCGGGAGAGAAACCGCAGTAAGTGCAAGCTGCCATGGCTAAAATTGAATTTTGATTCAAAAGAACTTCTACTTTGGATATAAAATACTTAACGCTTGGTCCATATCTGAACGCTTGGTCCTGTCCTGTGGGACCTAAAATACTCGAGTTACATTTCTCTGTATTTCTTTTTCCCCAACAAACAGCGGAAAAATCTCAGTTTTTATATTTGCCAATCAGAAAGAATTTCCTGTTTCTGCAGTCCTTTTTGATTATAGCTTCACCGTTCTTATTTTTGCCTTAATTTTCCCATTGAAGATAACATTGCTATAGATGAAGAAATTGCCATATAGTGATGGTATGCAGAATTATATTTTCTTTTATCTGTGCTTCTGTTATATCTAATAAGAAATAAAAAGGTTATGAGAAGGCATCAAATTACAATCTTCATTTTCTTCAAGAAAATTCTGTATACAAGTATGAACCAATTGTTTCCCAATACTGATGGAAGAATACTGATGAAGTTGATGTGTTGTTACAACTTCTTGTGCAAGCAAATTAAGGTTGACATGGGAAAATTTTGGTTGGAAAATTTATCCTTAAATTCCGACCGAATCGAGTTCTATAAGCAACTGCTGCCAATGGGGGCATCAGTCTTCCTCATCCACTTCATGAAAAGGAAGTGGCACTGTTTTCACCGCTCTAAACTTGCCAGCATTATTTAGATGCTCATTCTCCAACCTGGAATTTTTCAAGAAAAAAGGAAAATTCCCATCAGTCTCACATTCTTTCTATCCTGATGAAAATGACATATGACAGAAATAAGAAAAGAGAGTCTGAAATTATTTTTACCTGTAAAAATTCCATTGTCCTCTTCTAATAACTTCAAGGGCAGCTAAAAATAGTCCTGTTACTCTGTAATCAACTTTTTCAAAACTTGAATGAACAACTGTTTGTAACCAAGCAAGCCTGAGGATAAGGTTTAATCCCTGCATCAAAAAATCCCAATTGGTGTTTAAAGTTTGGTTTAATTACAACTGAAATGAGGTGTAATATAATTATGTCTTCTTGTTTGGCCATGATTAGCTAAGCTACATTGGGCGGAAAATTTGGAAAATGAAATTTATCAATTTCTGCTATAGGAATATGTTGATTTTTTTTCCCCTTGTTTATGACATATTATCTTGATGTCAAATTCCTGAAGCAAAAGGAGAGAAAATGTAGCTGAAGATCAACATTATACCATGGAGAAGTAGTAAATGAATTTTTGACGAAGCATTAATTCATTCCTTAGCCAAGGATTCCTGGAATTCAATTGAAGTAAACCCCAATCCTTAACAAAGTCCCAGTACAATTGGTAAATTGTTGCAGCACTTGACATTACCACAACAGCACATAACCAACCAACACTCCTTTCCTTTTCATAGGCTACTTTTGCTCCTGCTGCTAACATTGCTGATACATACTTCCCTAGATTTACCAGGTGGCTCATCTGCCCTTCGTCGAACCATCTCCTAGCACACTGCAGCACATAATTATCAGCGTTGCTCAACTCTAAACCAATTTAATTATTTTGTGTTAAACTATATCTTCATTCTATAGTCTATACCTGCATAGCTCTCCAGTAGTAAGGCAGGAATGACACTGCATAGGCCAGATCACGGTAATGCTTCACCCTCATGCAGTAGCCATAGTCTTGAGTTTTGTAGCTCCCAGTTGCATAATAACAAGCTACATACTCAAGGTTCCTCAGCATTGGTACCTAGTTAACAATCATAGTGTTCTTCAGTACATATACCGATAATTTCAGATATTTTCTGATCCTTTTTACTAAATAGAATCAAAGGTACCTGACTACACAGTTGATCAGCCATGAAAAAGTCAAGCATCACAACCTGCAGAGACAATTAGTATTTAGCAGTTAAGCAGATGATTAAGCTACGCCTGTGAAACTATCTAATATGGCTTTAAAATGGTAATTACCTTATAGAGAGGTGATAGAATAATGTTTCTAATAACACAAAGGAATCGGTAACGAGTAGAACGGTAGCATATGTTGAAAGGGCAGATCAACAATAACAGGAACATCTGTGCATAAGTAAGAACTGAGAAAATTAGTCCATGATCAAACCAAGAATTGTATTACAGCTCTAAATTTAACTTTTTGTTTTTAATTTTTTTGAATTACCAGTACTAGGAGACCGGGGATGGCTTGAACTTGTGAATATGAATACCCTTTTGTAAGAAGTGACAAATGAATAAACATGATTCCTACTACAGCAGTCATCGAAACGGTACATATCAAGAATACATCTCCGTACTTAAGCTCCTTGGTAGGAGCAAATTCAAAAATGAAGCTGTAATTTATCCTGGTCTTTCTCCACATGAAAATATTGCAGCCGTAGAGAAAGAAGTGCAGGAACATCAGGCTGAAAATACTGCAAATTACCAACATTCTTTCTGTTAGCCGCCTCTCAACATAATTATCTTAAGAAAAAATCTGATGTTAAGATCAAATTAGGACAACTTGCCTAAGCATAGGATACACAGTTTCCATGTAAACTGTATCTTGCTGCCTTCTATACGTCCCAGTAATATGAGCCATTATAACATATCCAGCAAGGAGAGCAATAAAGCATCCAGTAAACAGTCCTGATTAGTTTCAGACATGTTAGATTAATGTTCAAAGAACTATGTCATTAGCATTCAATAAGTATCAAATTATCCTGGTAATCTAAAAACTTATTGCTGGCCTTTTCATATGAGATTTTACAGTCATATGTCCAATACACATGTTGGTCAAAGGCACTTCAACTCTTTTTAAAAGGTATTGATGCAACACAGTAGCCTGGTAGTGCATGAAGGAAACTAATGTTGCCTTTTGTGCAGTAAATGTTGAATTTCTCGATACGGTTTGATTTTTTGGATCGAATATGGTAATAGGTGTAAGCATGGGACCTGTACTTTATCAGTAATCATCCACCATGACAAAGTGAATCTGGGCATTGCCCTTTACTTGAAATGCTTAGTGGCCAAATGGGTCCATTCTTTTGCTTCTTTAAAATCTATATCTGTGTCACAAAGTGAACCAGAACAAAATTTTTCCACCATAATTATGATCTACTAAAAGTTGGCCACTTCAAAAAATAATAATGTTATCCTGTAATTATTTTTTGTTTAATAATACTAGAGCACCATAATTTTAGTCAAATTTCGCAATGAAACTCACCAATGAAGAAGGTTACACCGTGTGATTCTTTATGTTGTTGAGGTTTAAGATATTTCATCCCCTTTCTTCTGTCATCTTGAGCAAAACTTTTAACAAATAGATCCTCAACTTCATCTGCCAAATTTATCACCTGTCATTTTTGAGACTGATAAGAAAATTTTTGAATGATTTTGGTTAAATAAGAAAAAAATATTACCTAAATATAAAAGTCACAGACAAGCATATCTAAGTTAAAATTTCACAGATATAAAGTCATTTGTTGTGCAGGCATGAAATTTTAGGATCACTAGCCACAAGAAATTGTCGGCAAATAACTAGACCAAGAAATAGCTAGTGGAAAACATCTAAGAATTTCACAAATTCATGCAGATTTTTTCCTGGAAAATAGTCATGCATAATAGACACAAATGAGATTTTTTCTTTTCTTACCTTGTCTGAGCTGTTGAAATATGAGCTTTCAACAACTTTAAGATAGATGGGTAGAACTTCTTTTCCAGTCACCTAAAGATCAAATGACAGAAATAGCACTCCTTTTCATTAGATATGCAGAATACCAAAATACAAATGCATAAATAGACTTTTGAAAAAGAAATCAAAGAAAAAAGGTGGCCTATATTACTCACTTTATCAAACTTCTTCAAAATCTTTATAAAAGCTAGCAAGTTTAAGTTCCTGAAAAGTGAAATTAATCATCAAGAAGTAAGCTTCTCTACACGAAACCGAAAATTGAACTATGAATATGCATGTTAATTAACTACCTGTAAGTCTTGAGATAACCCAAGCCTTTATAGAGCTCAATGAGAGCTCCTTTGATCATTTTCTCTGCATGATGCAGCTTTGTTTTGTTAATGTGTAGCTTTCTTCCTTTACTAAATGACTGATTAACTAAATCTTCCCATAACAGATAACTAATTGCAGAAAAGGTGCGAGAAGGTGTTGTCAGAGGAATGTTTATTCTTAAATTCTTTCCTTGGCAATTGAAAACTCGACCAGATAATGTCCCAATTTTGCTTTCTTCTTCTCTTTTCATTCTCATTGATTTCTCCATTTCTTGCTCTGATCTCTGATCCAATTCATCATCTATGCTGATGTCTTGCTCTTGCTCTTGCCCTGCCTGCTCTTCTTCTGCTCTGTCCTTAACAGAGTCTTCCTCTGTATCCAATACATAATTTCTTGTAAATTTTAAGAACTAACATTGTAAGTTAATATGAAAACTATTTTAAGATGTTTTCTTCTCCAATTATACTAATATGTATATATATATATATATATGTACCACAAGAAAGAGTGCAAGAAATAGAAACATCTTCGGAATCTTGAGCAGAAGCTCCTTTGCTGGGCTGCTGTCTGAATGCAGATTTAAGCTCAATGAGAATGGCCATTTGTTTCTTCAAAGAATCCCCTCTTTCCAAGAATTCTTTCTCTTTGGCTTTGTAAAATTGATTCACTTTGTTAAGCTGGTGGTCTAAACAAGCAAAGAATTCTTTAGCAGCTTCACTATCCTCAAATTTCTCAAGCAATTCTGTCTCATACATATCGCCTTTACTCGCAGAAGAAGCAAGCTTCTTATGAACCTATTAACCCACCAAAAAAAAAAAAAGATTCCAATTAATTCATGCCAAGATATCACATAAAAATGAATAACTTTATAAAGAATTGAAGTAGATTTATACTTGAATGGCTCCATGGTCTCTATGGGAATGCGAAAATGGAGAGTACTTCTTAAGAGAGGAGAAGAAAGAAGCATGGTGGTGATGATGATTAATGTTGTTGTTGTTATTAAGGAAATGAAACTTCTTGATGTCTTTCTTGAGTTGCCAATAATCAACGAAGGCATCTTTCCACTCAGGCACAAGCTGCCCTTCAAACTGCTTAGAAAACTTCACCATTTTCTTTCTTGTTGAGAACAAAAATGAGGAGAGTTGTTAATCAATGGCAGATGAAGTGATAAAGCAGGTGCTGAGTGTGTTTCAATGGTAGCCCATGATCACAATATTTATGGAGGATTCAAGGAAAAAAGGAATACAAGTACAGATGCTTGACAGGAAGCACATTCTATAATATACTTTTGAACATATACTAATCCTACTTATGCCTCCTCCACTTGGAACTTATAGACACAGTGGCCAAGATTCGCCGGATATTGGCCTAACTGTCGCCGGAGTGGATCACCCCTCGGCTAACATCTTTCTCCCTCGAAATTTTTGAAAGGGTTCAGAATTTATTGAGGATGATATAGTGGGTCCATCACATCATTTCGGTTTACGTAAATATGTAATAATATTTTTTTTAATATAATACTCTGTCCGCCCATAAAAAAATAGATTCGCTTTTTATTTTTATCTATTTTAAATTATAGATTACTTTTTTTAAAGTGTAGTTATTATTCTCAATTACAATTTTATTTTATTCATATATTATTATTATTATTATTATTATATCAATAAAAAACTATTTTTTTTGTAACTATTATTTTAAATTAGTCTTGAAATTTGTTAGCATTTATAAAAGTATTCTGGAATATTAATTTGAGTTGCATTTGTAAAATAATAATCAACTGACGGCATTTTTGAAAAATAGTAAGTAAAAATTATTAATTTAACTAAACTAACTAATTTTCCAAATATGCGCACATAATAAAATTAAATATATCTTTTTTGGATGAAGAGAGTATTAAAATTAACTCGATTAATTCAGAGTATATCAGATAGAATCATGAAGGACGGCAAATTAATTCCTTAAAAATTTTAAAGTAAAGTCTCATATAATCGTACATACTTTCATTTAGAAGAGTTAGGACAAGTTCAAAAGTAATTTCATTTTCTGGACTTTACTTCTATTCTATAGCCTTTTTGTTAAAAAAAAAAATTAAATTTGAAATCAAGGGTTTTTTTGGACATTTGGATGAGTCATTTGCTCATAATTTAGACAAGATTAATATAGGTGAAAGATGATTGGTTTATTATGTCTAAGCACACAAATGTTGCTTGTAATTACACTAGCCCGATTCCCACTAAGTTGAGAAAAAAAAATTAATATTTTCAAATAATTTCTTCATTTTCTAGGGATTTAATTATATTTTTATATAAAATAATATATTATTTAAATATACTTGACAAATTTTTTAAACTATAATTTATCTTTAGGAAAATATTTATTTAAATTATATATATATATATAATTTATGAATCAAGAAATAAAATTAAAATATATCATATATAATTGACATGTTATAATTGAATTAATATGTAAATTTTTTTTCTGGATTAATCTAAATAAAAAAAAACATATTATAATGACAGAAATGGTAGAATCCACATCGTAGAGCCACCACGTACGTCATGAAAAAGCGATGAAGGTGAGGGAGAGAGTGACAAATTTAGTGTTGTTATATGTTAGTCCCATTATATTGTAAGATTAGATAAAATCGAATAATTAGAAAAATGAAATTATGTTTGAGTGACATTAATATGAGCTTATTGATTCGATGCCCCATTATTAGAATCTTTGTGGACTACCGATCGATTATGAACATATATGGATCGAAATAAGAATAGGATGCTTTATATTAATATTATTGCTATTTTTTATTGACATAATTAATTTGTACTTAGAATAAGCAACAATAATATCTGAAATGTCGATGGTAGGAGTACCCGTTCTCATTTAATTACCTAGAGATTTTTAAATTAGAATTTTGTATATTTTTAAAATTTGAAAGAAAATATTTTGCTTTTTAATAAATAATTTGCCTGATATAAATTCAAATTAGTCCGAATGGTTAAAATCAAATAATATATAGTACAATGTAGTAATGGGAAAAGATCATATGGATATATAGTGGTACTTAATAATGCATAAGGTTCTATGTTCTATTCCCTATTAATGTTCCTTCTTCCAATGGAAGTGCAGTACTATTTACAATTAACCTATCTAACTCCACCTTGACCACATGATAACTTAACCCCAAATTTACAAAAATTTCAAACCCATGCTCTGCTCTTTCGCTATTTTTTTTTCTTTTTAATTTTACTAATTATTAATATCTCATGTCTACTCTCTAACATATTATAGCCAACTCTTCTCAAAAAAAAAAAAAAAAAAATCTTTTAGCCAACTGATGTGGTAGAGGAATGCTCCATTTTCAAACAATAATAATGGATTGTAATATCAACTACATATATGATTGTGGAAAATTGACAGCGTGAGCATAAGGTGGCTGACTCATATCTAGCTAATTTTTCTTGTTCACACAACATGCACTCGCAGTCTTTTGTTTTTCTTTTTTCCTTTTTTTTTTTATCAAGGAAATAGATTGTACTCTTGCAAATTAAAATTTGTTTTAAGAATCCCTCCACGTTTAGTTTTATTACCCACTTACCCTTTATATATCTTTTAAGGTGTGGAAGGGCATCCATAAACATTAATGAAGTTTAATGCACAAGAATGGTCTCATATATAATACATAAATTGCTTGTTATATATATGCTCAACAAACAATCAAATAAAGAATGAAAAACCGAAATTCTTGGAGGCATTGACCCTCTTCATTGCGACATTTTGGAAATAGAAAAACATGCATGCATATAAGCAACATTTATTGGATGTATATTTTATATATAGAAGAAATAATATTTTCACTTTTGAAAATTGATGGATCTCAAATTGAATTTTCTTGCCACCATCTATTAAATATTAATAAAAAAATTTATTATCTTCATAATGAGTGCAATGAAATGATTATTATGTAGTTCACGGTCTATTGGATATATAAAAAAAATTATAAAGGAAAAAAAAAAGAAAAAGGAAGGGAAAAAAAGAGGGAGATATATGAAATCTAAGGCTTTAGGGTTATGGGAAGCCAATTAGAAGACAAGAAAATGGACTGATTCGGATAGCACAAATACGAATTGGGTGCGTGCGCCCACACCCACCTGTGGGTTTCCTTTCTTGAACCTCTTCATTAATAACATTATCATCTCATCATCTAATTAATCGATCCTGTAGAGTTCTATTAACACTTACTTGTATACTCTTTACTATACACTTTCAATTGGAGAAAAAAAAAATATATGAAATATTAGTATTTATTACAAAAAATAATGATATTTTATAAATAAAGAGATATATGTGTTTGTTTTTTATTAGAAATATACAGTAAAAAATATATAAGAAAAGCGTTCCTAGCATTTCTCCTTAATCTATTGTTTGTTATTTAATTTGACATCCACTGGTTGATTATATTAGATATGTTTTATATCTAATTATGAATGTGAGTTCATTAATTAAGAAATAAAGATATATTATAAAATAAAAAGTTTTAAAAATCTGATTAATTCTTTATTTAGACAAAATTTTATTAATTAATTTAGTATGGATAATTAATATGAGCCATATAATAATATGTATATGATGGATGATCCATGATTATTATATTATGTGAACTAAATCTCTCTTATTACTGACTCTCACTCCCTATATAAAGTTTGATAGAGATAAAGAAAAAAAATAAAGTTTTAGAATTCCATAATTATAAGTCAGAAAATGAGAGAAGTTTTTAGTGCAAACTCATTCAGATCGTTGCTACTACGATAGATTCGGTGAAATTATGTTTTTTTCTACGTCCTCTATCTCGATTAAATTTATTATGTACTCTAAATTTCATTTATTAGATCATGAGATTGATTTTGACTAAATTGATTTTTTAACAAGTGATATTAGAGCCAAATTACATATTTTTAAAGTCATTTTCTTGTTTTTCTCATTAAGTTAAAGAAAAAAAATTTGAGTTTAATTGAGTTTTGGAACGAAAATGAAATTTGACGATAAATTTTGTGAAAATTTCACGAAAAAATTGCAGAAAACTGAGTTAGGGAAGGAAATGAGACAGGCGCTTGTACTTCATGCTCCAGAGAGCACGCGTGGGCGTTGCTCAAACGGTGGGAGATGACAGTCTAGCGTGTGTGGTACAATCTCCAAAGGCGCGCGTGGGCTCGTTTGGACAGACATGCTTGCTGTGTAGGGTGCGTGTGCCACACACGCCCGCTGCACCCCACTTTTTTGTTCCTTCCGTTTTTATCCCTAAAGTTTCTGAATTTTTCAATTAAGTCCTTATATGATTATTTTTTACTCCTGAAGACTTTTTTTCATTCGGTTTTAACCTAAATTAATTTAGAAAATTCTAAATTAACTTTTAAAAGCTATATTTGAGAAAAATTGTGACATTTTAAGAGATAAAATATTTTATCTCATAATATTTAATTTATGCATAGACATAAAATTGTCACATTTGGAAATTAATTTTTCTCAATTAAAATTGACGATGTAACTGATTAAATTATTATGAATATAATATTTCAGGATACTTAGCCCCACGTCCATAAGAAATGAAAATTATGTTATTAACTTATTTCAAGGCAATAAATAAAATGTATCTCGGTATAAGAATTCCTTTTAAAATCAGTTGAAATATTATTGCCAAAATGACATTTTTAGCTAAAATTTTAAGAAATATTCGGTCTTATATGTTTTAGAGATGTATCAAATTTAATTTATAATTATTCAGCCCAAATACGTTTATTATAAATTAAATTTGGAGATGTGAAATATAAGACATATGATTAGAAATAAGCTGATACAAGTAGTTTATACACCCAAATATGATAAATTTGTAAGTATTTGGTAAATTTTCAGATCGTGCTTATATTGAGAATTTTCTATTGCATGTTATAAATTATGTCCAAATGTGTTTATATGTTGATGCACTAAAATTCTTGGATTAATACTCTCCTATGGTTTGGAGTATTATTATTGTCTTGTATTAAAGTATTACATTATTGATTTTTTCAGTCACCTTAGTTAACAATATTACAATGACTATTGAAATGCTGACCGGCTCTAATTATAAAACGTGAAAGCGAGACGTGGAATTAGCTATAAAATTGACATATATTGATATTGCTATGACAACTCCTAAGTCGGCTGATCTGACTGTTGAGAGTTCAATGGTTGATAAAGGGTTGTATTCAATATGATATAAAATAAACCGTATATATTATTTGACCATAAAAAGGTCAATTCCAGAGCATATAATGAGCGGTTTGCCAGAGACTCATATAACAAAAGAGTTTCTAATTGTAGTTTCTCAGCATTATAATGTATCCATCAATGCTGAGATTGGTACCCTTTTGAAGCAGTTATACTCCATGAAGTATAACGGAGTAGGAGGTGTTAGGAAATATATTCTCACCATGGTCTACATACAAAATAAGCTACAAAACCTTGGCAAAATTCTCCCTAATACTTGTATCGTGCATCAAGCTCTTAATACTCTACCACCAGAGTTTGGGACGCTTATTACTGCATACAACTCAAGGAAGGATTTATGGACAGTTAATGCTCTCATTACCATATGTGTAGTTGAGGAAGAGAAGCTAAAGGTGAGTTAGGTTAGTGCTGTACTTCTTGTATCAAGTCCTCAATGGAAAGGCAAAAGAAAAAGTAAGAAAGCTAAACTTAATGTTCCTAGTTTTGATAAAGAGTATGCTCGATCTGGTGTTGTGAGTGTTGATAAAATTTTTATGAAAAGATAACTTAAATATTTCTTTTGTAAAAAGAAAGGTCATAAAAAACAGGATTGTCTGAAATACAAAGCTTGCTTAGAAAAGCATGAGCTTGCAGGTAACTCTTTTGATCTCGTTGTTTGTGAATCCAATTTGATTGATGCCATATCCAGTTCTTGGTGGCTTGATAGTAAAACGACTAAACATATTGCATTCACATTACAAGGGTTCATAAACAAGAGGAAACCAAAAAAGAAGAGTCAATTCTCACAGTTGGCAATAATGACATAGTGGAAGTTCTTTTTGTTGGCAGTGTCTGTTTGAATCTAGACACTGGTTTTGAACTCTTTTTGAAAAATATTTTGTACACATCGTAATTTAGGCCGAACTTGATATCAGTATCTGAATTAGACAAAATAGGCTATACTTTTGTATATAAAGATGCAATTGTAAATATAACTTTTGATTTAAAAGTAGTTGGATGTTGCTTTTTGTTATATGGTCTGTATCAAGTATGTTTGAGTTCAAATGAGATTTATTCCACATCCTGTATTATTGAACATGTTGCCAAAAGACCCATAATAAATGATAAATCTTTCATGTTATGGCATAAAAGGCTTGGCCACATTTCTAGGAAAAAGGTAGAAAGGCTAATCAAGGATAATATCTTGCCAACCCTTGACGTTAGTGACCTAGAGTATATGTTGACTGTTGTAGGGGCAAGCTAACCATGATTAAGAAAAATTGATTTATTCGGAGTTCAGATCTTTTAGAGATAATCCATACAGATATATGCAGACCTTATTCACTCACAATATGCAATAAAAAGTATTTCATAGCATTTATTAATGATTTTTCCTGATATGGATATTTGTACTTAATTAAAGAAAAGTCTGAATCTGTTGATAAATTCAAGATTTTTAAAACTGAAGCTGAGAAGCAGCAGAGAAAAGTTATCATGATTGTTAGATTTGATCGATATGGTGAGTATTATGGTAAATACAGTGTTGCAGGACAAGTAAAAGGTCCTTTTGCCAAATACTTGGAGGACTATGGAATAGTAGCTCAATTTACTATGTCGGGTAGTCCTGAATAGAATGGGGCCGGAAAGAGGAATCACACCTTAAATAAAATGATAAGGAGTATGATGTCAATGTCAAATCTCCCAGACTTTTTATGGGGTGAGACTATGAAAATGATATTATATATCCTCAATAGAGTCCCTAACAAGTCTGTAGCTAAAATGTCATTTGAATTGTGGACCAAAAGGAAACCTAGCTTGAATTATTTTTGAGTTTGGGGTTGTCCTTCAGAGGTATGCCTTTACAATTCTGTTGAGGGTGAATTGCATTCTAGATCTACTCATTGCTATTTTATAGGGTATCCAGATCATTCTAAAAGCTACAAATTCTATCGTAGAGAAGAGGGTTCTAGAATTATAGAATTACAGACATCTAAATTCTTAGAATTTGATGTAGCTAATGAGGGTGATTACTCTAAGATCACAAGGCAAGAAAAACAGGTTGAGGTTATACATATTTCTATACCCAAGCAACCTACAATGTTGGATCCTACACCTATGATTGATCCAATTTAGGAGGAGCCTATACAGTTAAATGAGGCTTCATCATCACAGGATGCAGTTGCACTGGTTCCTCTTAGAAGGTCAACTAGGGAAAGGAAACCTGTTATTTCCTCTGAATATGTGGTCTATATAGGTGAGAGTGATTATGAAATTGGTCATATTACTTATCCTACAACTTTTGAAGAAGCTGTTTCTAGTTCCCAATCTGATATGTGGTGGGATACAATAAAAGATGAAATGCAATATATGGATTTTAATAAAGTGTGAAAGCTTATTGAACTACCTGATGGTTGTAGACCTATCAATTGTAAATGGGTCTATAAGACCAAAAAGGACTCTAAAGAGAATATAGAGATGTTTAAATCTAGATTAGTTGCTAAAGGATTTACTCAGAGAAGAGGAATTGATTATAATGAAACTTTTTCTCCTGTATCCCCCAAGGATCCATTTAGAGTAATCATGACACTGGCCCATTTAGAGTAATCATGACACTAGTCGCTCATTTTGATCTAGAGCTACATCAGATGGATAATAAAACCGCATTCCTAGATAAAAAACTAAATGAAAAGGTTTATATGGAATAACTTGAAGGTTTTCAAGTTAAAGGTAAGAATTATTTAGTGTGTAGACTAAAAAGTCTATTTACTATCTGAAACAAGTCTCACGACAATAGTACTTGAAATTTGATAGTGTGATCACTTCTTTGGGATTTGTTGAGAGTAAAGCTGATAGATGCATATATCTCAAGATCAGTGGGAGCAGATATATCTTTTTGATAATGTATGTTGATAATATACTGCTTGCAAGTAATGATTTAGGAACACTGCATGAGGTAAAACAGTTGCTATCTAAATATTTTGATATGAAAGATCTTAGAGAAATATCTTTTGCCCTTGGAATTGAAATCCATAGGGATAGTTCTCAAAATCTTTTAGGTCTCTCTTAGAAAACATACGTTGAGCGGATATTGAAAAGATTCAATATATAAGATTGTAAGCCTTGAGATGTGCCAATTGTTAAAGGTGATAAATTGAGCTTGACACAGTCTTCCAAGAATGAAGTTGAGAGAGAATTAATGAAAGCAGTGCCATATGCTAGTGCAGTAAGAAGCTTGATGTATGCTTAAGTACGCACTAGACCGGACATTATATTTGCAGTTAGTATTCTGGATAGATATCAATCTAATCCTAGAACGGACCATTGGACTGCGGCTAAAAGAGTTTTAAGATACCTTAAAGGGACCAAGGATTATATTTTGACATACAGAAAGGTTGAAAATCTTGAGTTGGTTAGTTATACTGACTCAGATTTTGCTGGCCGTTTGGAGCTGTTTCTTGGAAAAGTGTTAAACAGTCCTTAAGCTTGTCTTCCACAATGCAAGCTGAGTTTATAACATGTTATGCTACAACTATACAGACTGTTTGGCTACGAAATCTCATTGTAGAAATGTTAATTATTAATTTCACTAACAGACCCATAAAATTGTATTGTGATAATCTGGAGGCTGTATTGTTTGCAAAAAACAACAAAAATATCACTAGGTCTAAATATATGGAAGTCAAATATTTGACATTAAAAGAGTTAATAAAGAAGGGTAATGTTGAAATAGAGCATATCGGTATAGATAATATGATAGTTGATCCCTTTACCAAGGGTATTCGACCCAATATTTTTTAAAGACATGTCATTAGTATGAGTCTAAAGTCGACTTTTGATACCTTAGATTAGTGAGAGGCTTTCTTATTGCTCTATATATTTTGGTTTGTACTTTATATATTGGTATAATGTACTTTGTAAATTGATGATCATCAATACAATATGTATATATTTTCGTTGGAAAATATTTGATGATATATTTTTATTAGAAAATATTTGATATTGTATTTTCGTGGGGAAATATTAAATGTTATATTTTCATTGAAAAATATAATGTGATATATATCAGATCTGATAAATTAAAATTTTAAAATTAGTGTCGTCTTAAACAAAGGCTTATGTCATTAAAATTTATAGTCTTGGATATATGTATTGGGACATATAAAGAATCGTAAAACATAAAATTTTTAAAACCTACACAGACTTCATTTGAAGTTATAAAGGATTTATTATGCATATCTATGTTGCATTTAGATAGGAAATCACTGACTAACAAGAAAATCAACACATAAAGTTTGATCATAAAGTGAGTATAGACTAATCTTGTCACATTACCACACTATCCTCAGGATTGATATGGTTATTGGTAAATGTGACCATAGAAGGTGTCATATTTTTGAATAATGTGGTTTCTGTCATGATTCTTTGCTAATAATTTTATTAAATCGAGTGGGAATCAGAAATATTTTGTAATAGATTTTCAATTAATTAGCCCAAATAGAAGAATGCTATATATATTTAATATCTAATTATAGTTGTGAGCTTATTAATTGAGAAATAAAGATATATTACAAAATAAAAGACCTTAAGAATTTGATCAATTCTTTATTTAGGTAAGACTTCATTAATTAATTTAATATGAATAATTAATGTATGTCAGATAATAATATGAGTGTGATATACGATTCATGATTATTATATTATGTGGATTATGTCTTTCTTGTTATTAACTTTCAATCTCTATATAAAGTTGGATAGGGATAATAGAAATGAATAAAGTTTTAGAATTCCATCATTTTGAGTCAGAAAATGAAAAAAGTTTTTAGTACAAACTCATTTATATTGTTCCTGCCATGACGGATTCAGCAAAATTATGTTCTTTCTATCAATTAAATTTGTTTTCTTTCTATCAATTAAATTTGTTTTGTACTCTAAATTTCATGTATTAGATTCTGAAATTGATTTTAACTAAATTGATTTTCTTATCATATTAATGTTCAATTATCGTTGTTACCCGTTAATAAAATATGTTTACCCTATTTATCAATCATCAGTCTCCAATCCAAATAGAACCTCCCATCATTAATTTCTATTTACTCTTTGTCTCATCTAACTACGTCGTTTACTTTTTATTTTTTTTTCTTTTAATTTCATAATGTATTTTCACTTTTACATAAAGGAAAATGACAATTATTTATAACCAAAATTAATTAATTTATAGCTTTATTTATATGTTAAATTAATAATAAAA
Organism: Balakata baccata; assembly: GCA_949630135.1. Classification (NCBI taxonomy): domain Eukaryota; kingdom Viridiplantae; phylum Streptophyta; class Magnoliopsida; order Malpighiales; family Euphorbiaceae; genus Balakata; species Balakata baccata. Next base: position 17,983 of record CATIWF010044709.1, read on the forward strand.
TGTCAAGTTAGTAATATAGTTATTAATTTATTTATATAACATTTTATTACTTATAAATTTGATATGTGTGGTCGTATATATCTATCAAATAAGCAAATATTATATTGATTGATCTCTTGACTATGTATATATGTTTCGAGAAAAAAAGCGTCTTGGTCTTTAATTAAGTTTTCAATTCAAAAATTATAATTGACTCCATTAATTATTAATTTTATTTACTCAATTTCCTTAATTATCAAATTTTATTTAATCAACTCTTTTAACTATTAACTTTAAACTAATTTTTTTAACTGAAAGTTTCAGACTAGGAATTAGAAGCGCACCAAGTAATCCAACTGGATAGGTACCCAATAATTTTAAACTAATTATTAGTCCTCATTTTGTCAAATAATCAATTAACACTAACTAATGATAGTTAAGGGAATCAATTGAATATAGTTAGTCTCTATTGTGAAACACACAGCCTCTAATCAATGACTTTAAATTGAACAAATTTTTGATATGGATTAAGATAATTATTGAGTTCCATTGAATGAATTTTTAACCGGGGGATTTAATTGCAAAAAATTTCTAAAATCCAGGAATCAAAAATTGCTTTTTCCCACAAAAAAAAAAGATTTAAGAAAAAAGACCCATTTCTAAATTTATTTTAAAAAATTTTTGCAATTCACATTGGTAGGAATTAGGTTCCGTGATGAAACATGAATGTACATTTCGGTGGCAAATATTTATATTTGAACCATTAATGAACTATATTAAGATGAAAATTAGGTAAAACTTTAAAAATTCCAAATTTCATAAAGAAGAATAAATAGGTAGATTGTGTACGTATTGAATCAATCAGATTTAGCACAGAAAGTTATATATGCAGATTTTCATTCTTTCACTCGAGGTTTGCCCACCCGATCGATCTTGATCCCACGTGATTAATTCAAAGATATTAAACAGAAGATGCTCTCTTTAATCTTGCCAATCCTTATCTGTACATATAATAAAAGGGCGCTGGAATCACTGTTTTTGTCCTTCTTTAACAAAAAACGATGCCGTGTTGTTTATGCTGGAGACTGCCACTTTTTCCATTTTCAAAACAACGCCCTGTTGTTTATATCAAGTGTGCACGTTTTCTCCTTTTAGGAATTTTGGAGGGCAACTGACCTAAGGAGTAAGACCTTAGTCCGTTTGGTTCATGGATTGTTGAAACTATAAGATTAGTGTTAATATTAGGTTTAATTAAACTTTAGAATTAGTTAAGTTATCCCTTATTAAGTATGATGACGTAAGTAATGAGATAAATTAGTAAAATAAGTAAATTAGTTAAATATCATTTGCCCTATATTTAAAAACTATTGAATTTTTATTTTATTTGTTATCATTCTCAATATATATTCTCAATTATTGCTAGACTAACTTTGGATTTGAGTTTGAATCACCATTTTTATTGTAAGGGTGTGTGTGTTATTGGCTAGTGTTAATTTAGTGAGACAAAAAACATTTTAATTATCAGTAAACGAATATTTTGTTTATAACTAGAAATTATCAAAAAAAATTATAGTGGTTGAAAAATTATAAATGGGAATGTGCAAAGTCTATTTTCTTCTCTTGACGCTAAATTGTGTTAAATTTATATATTTATCAGTGTAATTGTATTTACTATAAAAAGTTAAGAAATTTTCCAAATAATAATAAGAGAAACTACAAAAAAAGAAAAAGAATATTTATAATAACCCAACTATATAAGAGGTAGCTTGAATTTATAATTTTATAATGTAGGGATTAGTAATCCCATTAGATAAAGATTACTAAAGACATATGGAATATATGTTTTGACTAATCTTCCTTCTATGAATTTAGTAAGACTATAAAATTACTAAACCAAATATATTTTTTTGAACCAAGACGGGATTAGTGATTAATTATGGTGGCTTAACTAGCCAAATGGCCCCTTATTGGATTATCATATGTTTAGTTTAGAAGGAAGTGCTATTTCGGGCTCAAGTCTATAGAAAAATTGTTGTCCACCAACTGCAAATTGAGTTTGAAGTTGACTTAGTATTCAAATTATGTTGCTATACTATACACATTTTCGATCATTATTACATCTTTTTAAACTTATTTATAACTCATTTTGAAAATGAATACTCTAATAGATATAAGAGGTATTTGAAATTGTTGTTAAATTATTCAAAAGCATATTTAAAATTTTTTTTATTTAATTGACTGATTTTTTAAATTTTTTATAAATTATTTTTTTCAAAGCTACTGCTAAAAAAACTATTTACCTGTTTTTAATTTAAATAATAAAATTAATTAGATTCAAATTCTAGATAATATTCTTATTAATAATTATACTGATCCAACTGATAAAATTATTTAAGAAACATATCTTTCGAAGTAAATATATTAACCCTTCTTATATAAAAAAACGAGTAATAACACTTAATAATGAAATAGTTGAAGTGTTTAACCAACAAATGACTGCATTACATCGAAATAAATAAAAAAATATATTATAATTCTGATTGTATTTGCAAAAAATCAACAAATTTAAGTGAGTTATAAACTTTTTATTCTATTGAATTTTTAAATTTTTTAAATTTCAAACTAAAGAAAAATATTCCAGTCATATTACTTTATAATATTCACTTGGATTATGCAAAGTAATTGAAGCTCTCTATTTTACTCTATATTATATTATAAAAAATTTGTTTCCTATTTTAGTTTGTATTGAATATTATGTGTACTTTAACAATACTATTTATCTTACATTCTATTTTAACTTTTTATTAATAAAACTATTTAAAAAAATAAAGAAACAGAATAAAAAACAAAAAAAAAAGGAAAGAGAGAGAGAAAGAGAAAAGAACAAAAAAAAAATAGAAATAATAAAATATTTTATTTATGAATTCCTTGTGACTCTTAAATCGGAAGAGGGTTTTAGAAAGTGACATAAGTAAGGAAAAAAATAGGAAAGTTGTTGGAAAAATAAAACTTTCTAAATATTGGTAAGAATAGAAATAGAGAGACGATTGAAGATATTCTTAAAAGGAAGTACTATTCTGGGCCAAAGTCTATAGAAAAATTGTTGTCCACCAATTGCCAATTGAGTTTGAAGTTGACTTAGTATTCAAATTATGTTGCTGTACTATACACATTTTCGATCATCATTACATCTTTTTAACTTATTTAAAACTCATTTTGAAAATGGATTCTCTAATAGAAATATGAGATATTTGGATTTGTTGTTCATGGTTTTAAAATCAAATTTTGAATTTTTTTATTTAATTGACTAATTTTTTTAATTTTTTTAAATTTTTTCTTTTAAAACTGCTGATAAAAAAAATCTATTTACTTGCTTCTAATTTAGATGATGAATTTAATTGGATTCAATATTCCAAATAATGTTCTTATTAATAATTATACTGATCAAACTACTCAAATTATTCAAGAAACATATCCTTATTTTCTAAGTAGATATGTTGACATTTTCTATATAAAAGAACGAGTTATAATAATACATACTAATAAAATAGTTGAAGTGATTAACTAGTAAATGATCGCATTACTTCAAAATGAATAAAAAGTATATTATAGTTTTGATTCTATTTGCAAATCATCAACTAATTTCAATGAGTTAGAAACTCTATATCCTACACAAATTAAAACTAAAGAAAAATATTCCAATCATATTATTTTGTAATATTAATCCAAGTATAGGATTATACAATGATACACATTTGCTAATAACGGATTTAGTTTCAAAAGTAATTGAAACTCAAATACATATAGGTTTGCATTACAACAAAAAAAAAATATTTATTTCTCAAATTATTTTTTCAATAGACCCGAAGGAAACTGACCATTCATTTATTGTGAAATTAAGATAATTTCCAATAAGAATATGTTATTACATGATTATTAATAAAAGTTAAGGTCGAACATTAAAACGTGTTGGTCTTCACTTGCATAATCACATATTTTCTCATGGTCAATTATATATTGCGCTTTCACGAGTTATATCACATAAAGGATTGCATTATAAATAATAAATTATTTTCTGAAAATCAAAATTTTTCAAATTATACTAAAAATATTATTTTTCATGAAATATTTTCTGATTATATTTCTATCATGTTTATTATATTGTATAAAGAATTACCATATTATATTTCAAATACTATTTTTATTTTTGTTGATTTATCTGTCATTCATTACTATAGATTAAGACAAAATTAATAAAAAAATATTATACACTGATATCTTTATATAATATATCTTATATAGATATAAATGGATGTTGTTATTATTATTATTATTATTATTATTATTCTTATTATTCTTATTATATAAAAAATATCAGTTTACAATTTAATTAAAATTTATGGAATGAAACGTATTTTTCAAGTTATTATTAATAATTATGCTGAAAATTCTTGCAATTTAATATTTAAAGTCATGCACATTTAACTATCAATATCTGACCACTTTAAAGCATAAGATCAGTGAAAAAAAAAAGCATATTAAGGAATTGTATTGCTAAGATATCCTTTAACATCAAATCCATAAAAAATATTATCCGACAGCAGTGCTCAACCAATACATAATGCATATGTTTTCAAATCTTCTAAATCATTTGAAGAGAGTCATGCAATACAAACTATAGATGAATCGCCTAACAAAAAAATGTGTACGAGGTAAAAAATAATAGATTATGTTTAATTTATTTCGTTTTATTTTGTGCGAAAAAATTTAATACTATAGTTTGTTTTTCACATACCGGAATATGCCACCTCAAGTAAAGAAAAAATTGATTAACTCTAAACTTTTGTTCTTTAAAGATAAAAAAAAAAAAGGTTAAATTGTTATTATTATTATTATTATTATTATTATTATTAACTACTTAATGTTAATGCAGGTTCACATACAACTGCCTACTACTTCTATTGTCAATCAATCAATTTACATATTCTTCGTAACTTTGATATAAATAAATTTATTACATGTTCCATGTAATTTCAATAACATTTGAAGAGAAGTTAGAGAGAATTTCATGTAAAAAAATTAAGGAATGAAATAAAGGCCAGTAGAATTATTTTTATATTGACTTAAGTCAATTTAAAGTAGAGAAAATTACTATTTAATTATCTCATGAGGTTTGATATATTGTACTATGTATCTATGGACGGAGCCATGCATAGCTGAATGGGGTCAGTTGATCCCACTGAATTTTTTTTTCGTGTGTGTGTATATATATATAATTTGATCCCACTAATGTCTTCCCTTTTTTCTTCTTTTTTGTGTATCAATTTCCATTTTTTTTTATAGAGGCAAATTATTTAGCTACAACTTATTTATATAAGTAAACAAACTCCAATCGATTACTTGTACATCAATAGTTAGAACATGTTATATATTGTGCCGAATATACAATTTTTCTTCTAATTTTGAAAAATTCATAGGTAAACCGAATCTACTATGTCATCTATAAATCAATTCAATCACCCAATGACATGCATTTAATTGTTTTATTATTATTAGTTGATTTAAAACTTATTTATATAAGTAAATAAACTCCAATCGATTACTTGTACATCAATAGTTAGAACATGTTATATATTGTGCTGAATATACAATTTTTCTTCTAATTCTGAAAAATTCTTAGGTAAATCGGATCTATTATGTCATCTATAAATCAATTCAATCACATAATGACATATATGCATATTATCTTCACATCAACTAATGATAATAAAACAATTAAATGCATGTCATTGTGTAATTGAATTGATCTACAGATGATGTGGTAGATTCGATATACCTAAGAATTTTTCTCTAATTCCAATTCCCAATTCGTACTCATGTTGAAAATTTATTTCAGCCAACAATCTTATAAATCCGACCTAATTTTCAACATCCTTAAATAATAATTAAAAAAAAAACCAAGTAGAATGTTTGATTGCTTACCATGAAAATGATATTTTTTATCATATTTTTTTATAAGACTATTATACAATATTACCAAAATACGAAAACTCAAAAGAAATAATTGAAATTGGTGACCACGTAATATTAAAATTTATTATTAAAATATTTATATTTTATTATTTAATTTTGATCCCACTAAGAAAAATGGTTGGGTCCGCCCCATATAGTATCCTCTGGGGTTCAAAATTTATACGATTGACTCTCTCTATTTTATCATATTTTACTAATGTCATTCCGTTATATTTTATGTTAGAAAAATGTTAAATTATGATGAAATATATGATACTATTTATCTCTAAGTTTTGACCTATATTGTACTAGTATATCATGAGCAAAAAATATATTCTTTATAACTAATAATAAATTTTTTAAAATTTAGTAGAAGAGATTGTTGACTTTAGGGTGATTGATGTTGACAATCAAATTAAATATTACTAATGTCTTCATCTAATGTTGTTTTGATATTGTACAAAGTTTTAAGTCAATTAAATTTGATTTGCTTAGCGAGCAAATCGGTCAAATATTTTGAAGGACAATTTTCCTTTCGGGAAATGGTTCCCCCTTGAGAAAAAAGTTTCCCCTCGGGAAGTGTTTGATTCCAGTATTCCAAATTTCAAATCAAAAGTTCCAGAAAGTTGTTTCAATCGGAAAATATGGTTTTCCGACTGGAAAACATGTTTTCATGACTGGAATCCAACTAGAAAATTTGACTGAGACTAATCATTGAAGAAAATGACAAATCCAAGGTTACTACGAGTAAGACTCCAACGAATATATGAATTTTTTGATCGGAAAATATGGTTTTCCGATCAAAAAACTATCTCTGTCGGACAACTTTTAGTCACTAATCTTTTGAATGTTAGAAATAATTTTGGCACTATATGTAACGGCTAATTAGAAGGTAAACATTATAAATAGACATTTAAAAGGCCTTATAACACAAGAGTTTAATTCTAAGTGTGCCAAAACGCTTGTAATTTTATTTCTCATCTATATTGTATGAAATGTTTAAGTGTTAATTTTTAAACACTTGGATATAGGTTGTAAGATTGATCCTATCCTAGTGAGAAAAACTCTCGTTTGAATTATGTGTGAGCCTGTTCAAAATACAAAGGTTAGTTATTGTGTGAGCCATTAAAACATAAGAGATTTGAGTTTGGTGTGAACCTTGATATAGTTACGGGTAAGCCAGGAAAACTCTCTAGTTGTGAGTTAGCTTGAAAACTCTATTGTAATATCAAATTGAGATACTAGAACTCTCAATTGCGGTTGTGGAGATGACTATAGTTTGTTAACACCCGAACCTCTATAAATTCTTGTTTGCAATCTTCTTTTGCTTTTTTACTTTCTATATTTTATTTGCATATTGCTCAAATACTTAAAAAAATTCATTAAGCCAAAAATTTCTATTTGTCACTAATTAAATCCCCCTTCTTAGTGCACCATCTTTCCAATAAAGATACACAGTTTAACGGAAATAAAACATAGAGGACCGATCGCATAATTTTTTTAACCTTAAGGAGTATTAGTACAATAAATCAAATCTCTTGGATAAATAGTAATTTTAGATTTATAATTAATAAATCCGATTGCTTAAGTCCAAATAATTTTATTAAATAAAATAATTCCGATTTTTTAAGTTCATTCAATTTTAAAATATATTCCCTCCGTTCCATTCTATCTGTTGTGTAAGAAAATAAAATTTATTCCACTCCCATTGATATTTTAAATTACAATAAAAAATAAACTATTTTTTCCAATTTTGTCCGGTGTCTTGGTTTTGGGTAAGCCTTCTTTATTAATAAAAAGCTTTTAATTTTACTTAATTAACTTTTCTCTATACATATTTATTATTACTTTTAGTCTTTTTAAAAGAGAGTAACATAGTCTTTTTATATTTATAATTATATATATTAAATGATATTTTTAATTTCCGGGAAAAAATCTTAAATGATTGATTGAACGGAACGGATGAAGTATAAAATTAGACTTCCTCCATTCCGTTTCATACTAATTGTCTTTTTTTAATATTTCACTTGTATTAAGAAAATATTTAATAAATTTAATTATAGAAAAAAAAAGAGCTAAATAGAACTAAATAACTTCTCTAATTAATAGACTAAATTAGTTAAAAGGTATATAATCTTGTAAAACTAATTAATGTAGCTAAAATTAATATAAGGATAAAATAGAAAATAATTAATTAATATTGCATTGGATATATAAAATGGACAAATAATTGAAATTTTTTCATTTGAAAAGGAGACATAATTTGGATTGGATTGGCATGGAAGAAGTATAAATTAATAATAAGTGCATGCATTATCTTAATCTGAAAGAATTAGATGCCAATATTCAATTACACGCTCCCTTTTCCAAGATATAAGATCCCATAAAATGACATAAAATTCTTGAATTTTTAATAATGTCCGGTTCAGATTTCAAAACCATGGGAGAAGATAATGATTCCTATATATATATAACGCCCTGAAATTGAAGTTGAAAATACTAAAATCTTACATTTTTATAAATAAATATGAGAATATCCTAATATCCCACATTTGGTACTGCAATAATACTCATATATTTGATGCCTTCTTTTTCATTAATTATCTATCTATTTTACTCGAACTATTGATGATGATTATAATCAAGAATAATGAAGGGTATGTATTTTGGAAATTGTTTGGGTCTAAAGAGTCAGGCTTAATAAAATATTTTTGCTTATATAAGAAAAAAAAGTTAGGTTTAATAATCGTAAATTTACAATTATTTCAAAATTGACTTGAACTGTTCCGTAGTTTGTTTCATTTCAATTATAAGTTTTTATTTTATATGTTTAAAATTCTCTAATATTATTTTTCAAATGCAATTAGCTTTGACTCAGTTATCCCTTGTTTAATCTACTATACATTTTTATTTATTTGTGATTTTTTCTATTATATTATATATAATAAAGTGGTATTTGAATTACGTAAAAGAATAAAAATTAGTCGCCTAGCTATGATGTCTGAAAGTATGTGCTTTAATTACTTTGCATCTATTAATTTCATTCATTTGTTATTATCATGTTTTTTTTTTCCGATCTAAATAAAGAATTCTGATTCTTTGCAAATGTGTTTCAGGAACCATAATCTTCCGGATATATACTTGGAGGAATACAAGAACAGAAAAAGGTTGATTTAGATTGGGATCATATATAAATATACCAAGTATCTGATGTTTAGCCCTCAACTTCATAAATACACAGTTAGCCCTTGGACTTCTATAAATTTATGGACATTAGTATATTTATTTTATTGTGTATTTAATATTTTATGTTCATAATTATAATAGTTCAATAATTCAATTTTAAATTATAGTGTGTTTTGCGAAATTCAAAATTAAGTTAAAACTTTAGAGAAAGGGCATAATCTTACAATAAGAGGCAACAAAAGGCAAATTGAATGATGGAAACTGATGTTTTTCCAGCATGTAATAAAGCTTAACTTTGAAGGTCAAAATGGTTCCAGATAAACTGCTTTTTATAATGTTTTGTCATGCATGCATGGCTATAACTTTCCTTTTAATTTAAGAGTTAGCTCACATAACCAAACATTGAACATAATATATTAATTCTAATGCCTTTTTTCCCCTTTTGATGTGGTTTTGCACGAGTATCTTTTTCTTAAGTAAGATATCAAATTCGAATACGGTATATGTAAAAAATTTATATTAATGGTAGAGTTTACTCTGAATTAATAGTTATATTTCATCAGATTAATTAGAATTTATAGACTTCTGAACCGGTTGATGGTAGAAAAAAAAAAAAAAAATCCTTCCTCAAGCATTTTGCTTTTCATAAAATCCAAAGAAATTAGAAGGTCCAATTATGAAGCAAAGAATCTCAATTATAATCAAGAAAGATTGTGTTAAAGTTGTGGTGTCCTTTCAGAAATTAAAACCATTAAACCACGCTACTTGTTTGTTTCGCCTTTTGGTTCATAATGAAGCCGATGATTACTCTTTTTTGTTTTTTTTTGGAAGCTTTACAAATGGTGCTCAAAAGAGTAAATACCATAACCAGCAGGGACGGATTTAGCATGTTGCCCTACAGCCTCAAACTTATTTAAAATATCATCTTTAATTCCTAAAAGTTATATATATAAATTTAAGTGTTATATTGTCCCATTTAAATGTGATTATTAGACATCTCATTCGTATTTATAATAATATAGTTTTTTATATTTTTTATACAAAATACTAAATTTTAACTCCTTTTTTTTTTTTTTAAATTGCCGGCAGTTTTATTTTTACCATTTTTAAAAAAAAAAATTTTGCTTTTTTTTTTCAATTTTTTTTTTCTTTCTTTTCCCGATAGTGGCCTATTAAGCCAGCCGAACACAAGCACATAACGAGATTGAGTTCCTCTTTTTCTCCTTCAATCTTCCTCAACTCGAGGCAGCATTCAAAATTTCCAGACTTGTTCAACTGATAAAGCTCTAAATCGGGCGGTTTTATTGGCAGCAATTAGAAGAAACTTAAAAAACTGCTTCATTTTATTGCAGTGAAGGCCTTGCTCTTATTAGCCGGGCAAGGAACTCATTGCAAACGGAGACATTGTTGAGGTCTCGGCACTGGTGTTTTATAGCTCTTTAATTTTTTTTTTTTTTTGAATGATTGGTTTGCTTTGTGAAAAGAATCTTATTTTGGTTTATGGGATTCGATTTCGATTGGAAATTTGGTTTGTGAAAGTTAGACGTTGATCGTCTGAGGAGCGGACATGATAAAAAAATTTGTATTTTGGACTTTCAAGTACCATCAATGATTCCTGGAGCTTAAAAGAAAAGATTCTTCACTCGGCTTAAGTCCATCGATTCACGGACTTTCGAGTACCATCAATCTCTCTTAATTTTATTGAAATTGTAATTAATCACTATTTTTCATATATTTATTTTATTTTTTTATTATTTATAATTAGATATTGGATATGTTATTAATTTTTATTTACATATCTTTTACATAATTATTAGATATTTAACTCGTTATTAATAATAATTTTTTATATAATTTTTTTAAAATAATTAATGACAATATTTGTACTTTTGTGACAAAATCTCTTATTACTGTAGACTGATTTTTCTTGTTATTATGTGCAATGCTATTTTTTTAACTGTTTGTTCCTAATGTTTTTCATTTAATTATTATTTTTTATTTTATTAATATTATTTATCTATTATTTATATATAAAATCTAGTTATTTAGTCATAATAGAATTTGACTTCTAATACTAGTTTCTAATAAATTAAATTATTAAATGATAAAATTAACTCAATTAACTAATATAATTAAATTAACTTTTCTGGTAAATTTGCATATCCCTTTTATTCCCACTTTTATATATAGTATGATCAATTAATTTTAAATTATTAATTTTATTTGATTATTCTTAAATAATATATTTTAAATTAATTTAATACTTATAATAACATCAAATTAATAGTATTTAAAAACTTAATCAAATAAATTTTTTGATAGTTATATGTTTTCTTTATTTTATATATAAAACATAGTTATCTAATTCTAATGGAATTGAACTTTTAATTAATGAATTATTAATATTATTCATTAATAAATTAAATTATTAAATAATAAAATTAATCCAAATAATTAATATAATATATAAAATATAGTTATGTAGTTGTAATAGAATTGAACTTTTAATTAATTAATATTATTTACTAATAAATTAAATTATTAAATGACAAATTTAACCCAAATAATTAATAGAATCAAGTTGTCTTTTCATGATTGATTTTTCTTGGTTTGATATTCAATCGTTATTTTTTTTAACCGTTCATTTCTAATATTTTTTATTTAATTATTTTTTCATATTATTTATCTAATTTTTTTATATATAAAATATAGTTTCCTAGTCATAATGAAAATTGACTTTTAATTAATACATTATTAATATTATTTTCTAATAAATTAAATTATTAAATGACAAAATTAATTCAATTAACTAATACAATTATGTTAGCTTTCTCATAAATTTGTATATTCTCTTTATTTCTATTTATATATATATATATATATAGTATGATCAACTAATTTTAAGTTATTAATTTTATTTGATTATTCTTATATAATCCATTTAAATTAATTTAATATTTATAATAGCTAGCATCAAATTTATAGTATTTAAAAACTCAATCAAATAAATTTTTTTTTGTCAGTTATCTATTTTCTTTATTTTATATATAAAATATAGTTATCTAGTTTTAATAAAATTAAATTTATAATTAATAAATTATTAATACTATGTAGTAATAAATTAAATCATTAAAGGAAAAATTAATCCAAATAACTAATACAATATATAAAATATAGTTATTATTTCTAATAGAATTGAACTTTTAATTAATAAATTATTAATACTATTCACTAATAAATTAAATTATTAAATAAAAAAATTAGTTCAAATAATTAATATAATCAAATTAGTTTTTCGGTAATTTTACCTATTCCACCTGCTCCTACTTTTATATATAGTATAATTTATAGACTTTTATAGACATTGATAAATTTTTATTGATTTGGATAAATATATATTTTAATGCTATAAATTTATATTTCTTTTACAATAAAAAATAAAATTTCAAAATAATTAATAAAATAGAGCTATTAATTAAGTTTTTAATAATTAAAATATTTATTATTTATTTTTGAAAGGGAAAAAAAAAATAATAAAGAGTTATAGTATAAAAAAAAACTAACAGCACCTCCTTGAAAAGTTTGTCGAATCTCCGATTCGATAGTAGTTTGCAAAGTCTGAGGATGATGAGATGTCCAACAACGGCAGAAGCAACGGTATCATATCCAGGCAAAAAGCAACTCCTTGGAAGACTAGGTTGTTCTCAATTAGACAAGCCTCCATTGTCAATTAGAGAGAGACACTGACAACAGCCCAACAAGCTGATATCTCACTATACATATATATTCACAACCCCCTTAATATTATATTGAATATTCATAAACTAATATGCTATTTTACAATTTTATACCAATATTTAAATTTTAAAATATTCAACTCATATTATTTATGCAATGCTTGCCTCGTTAAATAATATATATAAATAAAATACAAAATAGCATCTACATGAATAGATAGTTATATTTGTTGCGCTACTAGATGGATCTCATTAGTTCTGGCTGCACTTAACCTCTTTTGATATATAATCTGTGCAGAAGAAAATAAACTCTTACGCTAAGCTTATACTTATTTGTGCATACTCTGTGACAATAATTAATAAAATCAACAATAATAAAGATAACTATAATTTTAGCATTATAAATAAAATTTTCGATAAAATATAAAACAACAAAAATATATTACTCCATATTTTACTTACTTATTTTTTGAATAATAAAACAATAATAAATCTTATTTTTCTTTCATTTATTTTCTTCACTTAATTGCCCAAAATTATATTGCCAAGACCAGGAAGATACATATAGATCGTGACTTTACAGTCGTCATGACTCTACAGTCATATAATAAATATCTAAATAATTAGACGTCATACGTCATCATCTTTGAATAACTGCCTATAAAGCTTCACTATCCCTTATTGACATACCAATATGTCTGTCCTATTATAATCAATGCATTAATCATGGACTAATACTTTTCTTATTATATAATTTCATCTTTATATTAACCTTATTTATCAATTTCCATATATTCCTAATTTTTCATTTTATAACAATTCTTAATTTTTTTTATGATAATTTACTACTTAAATCAAATTCAAAGTGATTGCACTGTATATGTACAAAACAAGCATTTAATAAAACAAAATCATAAAATCATATAATTATTTGCAAAGTAAAGCAATTAAAATTGAATACTAAATATAAACATGCTAACATATAATTTCAAAATAAAATATAAAATATTAATTATTGCTAATAAAATATATCCGGACCTCTCTCACTACTCTTTCCTATCCCAAAATAAGATTTTCTTTTCGTTTTGTCTTTTGTCAACAATATCCTTCACTACAGACAGTTCTTCTAGCACAAATAAATAAATAACAACATCCATATAATACTAATTCCGTTAAATAATTAAAAGAAGTTTCTTAAATAAAATTTTGCTTCCCTCACATCAATTTATTATTATTACTCTTCTTTTTTCTACCTTCTCAACATTACTTTGGATCTTTAAGATTTCGGGTCCTTAAATTTAATCCTCACTATATGAAAATTTTATTTTTATTATTATCATTATATATATATATATGTATATATATATATATACATATATATATATATATTTTTAATTTTTTTTAAATCCATTAAGAGTTTAGAAATAAATTCTTTAACCCTTCAAATTTTCGGTTTCACCATCAACAATCCAAATACACATCCACAAAACTACTCAAACTTCTTAGAATTTTTATTCATCCTCAAATAAAACTTGGCCAAAAGGAAAAGTCACCTCCCACTAGTTTCCGGGTTCTATGGGTTTTGAGTCCAAAAATTTCATTTTGATGTGTTTGAAGTCTCAGGTTCACCATCTCTTCACAACTCCAAATAGCCTAAAGACTAATTCTCTACCCATAGTCCCTTCACAACTTCCAGTTCTCATATTTAATTAAACTTCTCTTTCTTTTAGTAACCTTCAATTTTAACAACACAAGAAGAGAATCTCATATACAAATTCTTTAATTAACAAGATGATATTTAAAATGTAAAGGAACTGAAAATAAAGGAAAATATGATAAGGGCTCGTAGTTACCACCTAAAGAAAAAGGAAATCACTTGGTAAAGGCCTTGAACCGTAACCCTTGTTAGCTTCTCCTCTTTCAATTTTTCCTTCTTCCCAATCCACCATGCAAGATCATCAAACCTCCTTTCTCCTTTAGATCAAGCTAAAACTTCAATTTTCCTCCATCAAATCCGATAATAGTATTTAAGTTGCTACGATTTAAACTATAACTATAAGAAATTGAAGCGATTTAGAGTTAAAGAAATGATTTGCTTCAGGTAGAAAGAAATTCCATGGCCGAATAAGAAGAAATAAAGAGAGAATAATAGAGAAAATGAGAAAATAGAGAGAGATGAAATGGTTGGAGAAGAAAGAAGAGAAGGAAAAAGAAGTGGAATGGAAAGAATTGTTAAAATCAATTAAATGTTGCTTTTTGGTGTGATGATGGCCGGCCAAATGGGTAAAAATCTGGGTTTTTTTTACTGTTTTTTTAAAAAAATTATTATTATTATTTATTTTATTTTTATAATTTAATAAAGTTTAATATGTAATTATCTTAGGAAATCAAATTTTACTCTCAATTCTCTTGGCATAAAATTACATCTACATAAATCTCCTATTTAATCTCTTTTAACTTTTACAATTTTTAAAAATTTAACCACCAAAATTTTTTATTTATTTAGATTTAACCCATACTTTAAATTTTAATTTCTTTAATTTTATGTTCTAAACTTCGGATTCCTTCGACAATTTCTAATTGAATTTCTAATTTTATTATTATTTGAATTTAAACCATTATCAATTTAAACGTTTCCAATTTTGGAATGCATTCCAACTTAGAGTCTAAATTAACATGCATCATAGATATTACACCCTCAAGGCTGAAGAAAGAGAGATAGATAGGTTATTTTCTATGCTATGCTTCTATAAAACAAAAAACAAAAAAATCTATTGAAATTTTACAAGAAGGTGAAAGAAAATAGTTAGAATTTTGTATTTATAGTATCATATAAAAAGTCTATAAAATCTTATATTTATAATAGTCAGTAATTTTTTAATTGCCTCTTTACTTTTATACAGTTTTTATAAATTCTAATTAAATATCACCTTAGTTTTATAAACTTTTTATTAAGTTTTTAGAAATCCTAATTAAATATCTCATGACTTTCATAAAATCTTTATAAATTTTTATTGAATACCATTTGACTTTTTAAATTTATTAAACTCTTTTAAAATCTAAATTGAATACACTTTCCTTATTAATTTCTAAAGTACACCCAAAAAATTCATAAGGTATATCTAATGTATTCCTAAGAATACTTTAAGATGACTTTTTGACTTTAGGTATTTTTATAATATTTTTAATAGTTTTAAAAAAAAAACTTAAGGGAAGATATTATAATAATAATTTAGAAATTTTTTTGATATTTTTAAAAAATTTTCAAATATTTTCATGAGAAAAAGCATGAAAATATTATTCATGTAAAGAGTTAGGCAATGTATTAGGTTGAATGTTTGGACTTGCGATCCAAACATTTAGCCCAGTACATTCTATAGGGAGCCGGCTCAAAATCTATGCAGATCATTATCACATAGGTCGCGGTTCACGTTGTAATATAGACTAAAGATGTGTAAGAAATATTGTGACAATTTTGTAAATAAAATAAATTTACACAGATTCATTTATTGATATAGATTTATTAGTTTATTAGTAAAATATTTATTAATTTATTGATAAATATTCATTTTATTTTAAAACAAAATTAACAATTATTTTATATTTTTTTTGCTTTTTCAGATGTTATTTGTCTCAATTTATTATTTCTTCAATGTATTTTGTTTCGATTTTTTGTTACGTTTTGAGTTTTTTTGAAGATGATTCAATAAATTCATATTTACAAATGAAAACACAAAAAAATATCTATTAAATTAAGTACATGAGAAATAAAATGAATTTGTACTAATATAAGAAATGAATATTTTTCAATAAACTAATGAACCTTTAGTTCATTTCGTAACGACCCTTTCAATTTATTCTTAATGAATATTCTTATTAAACTAATAAACATTTTATTTTATTAGTACTGAACTTTTTTTAATTAAATAATAAATCTTTTTTTTATAAACTAATGAATTTTTAATTCATTTGTAATGAATATTTTCAATTTATTCACAATAAACCTTCTCAATAAACTTTATTCGTAATAAAATAAAATGTTCATTAGTTTAATAAGAATATTCAATTTTTAATTCATTTGTAATGAATATTTTTAATTTATTCACAATAAACCTTCTCAATAAACTTTATTTGTAATGAACATTTTTTAATGATGTAATGAACATTTTTCAGTAAACTAACGAACATTTGTAATGAATTTTTTCAGTTTATTCGTAATGAATATTCTCAATAAATTAATGAACATTTACTTTATTCGTAATAAACATTTTTTAATAAGTTAATGAATTTTTTTCAATAAACTAATAAATTTTTATTTAATGACAGATAAATATTTACAGAAATATCACTGTATGATTACTAGCTGTGTAAGTTTGATTTATTTACAAAATTGACACTGTCTCTTACACATGTGATGACTTTGGTCTATAATGTTACATGGACTGGAGTTTAGCATATAACAATTACAAAATTTGCCATCAAAAGATTTTTTTTTTATAGATTTGAAGAGTTAATAACTTGAATGGTACCAAAACTTTTAATTATTTTAAATTGATATCAAAATTTTTTAAAATATTATAATTTGATTCTTAAAATCAATTTTTTATGCCATAATATCTAAATGATAATCCTACGTTATATGAACTCCATATTAGCTTTTTTTTTTTTTTTACTACAAAGAATACATATAAAAACAACACCTTTTAATATTTGAAGAGAAAAAAACTCTAAATTAGACTTCAAAATTCTTTAAATATTAGATGACGTCGTTTTTTTGTATGTATTATTTGTAAAAAAGAAATGTTGACGTGAAAGTTAATATGATATAACATTATCAATTAGATATTTTGACATCAAAAATTAATTTTAGGTATCAAATTGCAATATTTTCTAAAAAATTTTATATCAATTTGCAACAATTTAAAGTTTTAATTACAATTTATAATAAATTGATAAATTCGTATATCATTCATATTATTAACCTAATATTTGAATATCATTACTCATCAAAATTTTTGAATTTTATAAGAAACTCCTTAATGTTCAACCATTTTTCAATTAGACCCGTATTAAAATTTCGATCAGAAACTACTTTTGTTTTGTTTTGTTTTTTTTTGAATTTATCTATTCTTTTTCTTCTTTCCATTCTTCTCTTTTCCTTCGCTAGTATTTCTTCGTTTTTCTTTTCCATTTCTTTTCCTTCACCACTCTGGTACTGAGTTCATACCCAGAAGACAAATAACAAAGACCAAAATCGACCACAACATTTGGGGGAAAAAGATCGAAGGGTAAAGATGAAAAACATGGATCCCATTAGGGGCTTTAGCAGTTGTGAGGACTCGTATCTAAGCTTCGGTTTCGTTAATGTTTTGAGGATTGAAGATGCGAATAGAGGCAAACCTAGGGGCGATCTTCAACAGTGAGTGCTTGAAGGAATTGGTCTAAAGGACTGTACAAAAAAAGGTTTATATTTGGATACTTATGCTTGGGGATTGTTGGAGGCTTTTTCTTGGAATTCACCAGTACAATAACTTCATACCAGAGAGAGAATTAAAATTTAACTAAATAAATACTTCTATCATTTTATCTTGGGACTTGGGTGGATGTTTTCGTGGTGGATGTATTACAGGATTAATAAGTAGATTACCTAATATTTTTTTTTTTATCTTGATCATCTCACTTGAATTTATCCACGTGATTTTTCCAAGTAAAATTATTATGTTTATTTATTATTATCGTAGAAAATTTTTAAGTAATATTCAAAGTATTCCTAAAATATATTCGAGATATTTTTAAAGAATTTTCAAGATATATTTAAAAAATTCTTAAAAAATTATCAAAATATTCCTAAAGTATACCAAATTAAAATATATTTAAGATATTCTCAACGATACCGAACTAAAGATATATTTAAGATATTTCTAAAGATACCAAGCTAAAATATACCTAAAGTATACCGAAAATATGCAGAATGTGCACTTTTTGGTATACTTTAGGGAGACTTTTTGAATTTAGATACTTTTGTAATATTTTTATATATTTTTGGTAGGTTTGAAAAAAATTTTAAGTGGAGGAAATATCGTAATATTTTAGAAATTTTTTGATATTTTTGAAAAATTTCCATTAATAAATGGAATTATCCAATTATTATTTACCCAATACAATACAATGTGATTCTTCTAACTTAATATATATATATATATATATACTTTAAAATAGTGTTTTATCATCTTTTGGGAGTGTATTCCATAGATCCCAAATTAACCGAATTTAAATTAGTCGATTAATTCTGAATATGAAATTAAAAAAATGGAATTGTTACTTGAAACGATATATTTTCGGCCAATCTGACATGGCAAGTTTATCAAAGTCATAAAGCCTTTGACCATCTACACTTTGAAGTGGATTATTTCCTATAACTAAAGAACATATACTTGTTAATTTAGTTTTAGATGTAGTAAATCATGGACAACTGCAATAACTTGCTGGTAAGATGATAGAATTTTTCGTTGAAAATGGGAAAAAAAAAAATGCACATTTTCATTATTAAAATTTTGTTTTTTTCTTTTTGTTAAATAATTAAATTTTTTAAAATTAAGTTTGAAATAAACGATTTGCTGATAATACAAAATCAAAATTAGATAAATGGAGGTGTAATTTAGATAAATAAAAATTTAAAATTTAATTTTAACAAATAAACGTTAAAAATTTTAATAAAAAAAAATTAATTTAACCAAAATAGAAATTTAATATTTTAAAAATTCATGAATTCAATAAATAAAACTTCAAAGTTAAAACAAATATAAGATTCAAGGACTAAAATATGCTTTTTTTTCCCTAAGAGAAATGCTATGGACACTCTTCATTTTCTAACATTCTCCAACATTTATCTGTCTTATAATTAATTAGCGATGAGAGATAAATTTTTAAAAATAATTTTTCTTTTTCTTTTCCCTCATCAACCAATCATAAAATGAGTATCAGTGAAAAATAGAGAATGTTACAATGCTAAGTGACATTGCCTTATCTCATTCCTTACACTAAACCAATGTCTTACATATCCCAACTTTTGCACATAACCTATTATCTGTCACTAAATTGACTCAAGAAAACCATATCAAACTTACATTTATTCACATGAATTGTCTTTTCCAGGATCTAAGGAGTAGCAAGTTACTTGCTCATGGAAAGGTTGTGGGCAATCTTAACCTTCTAGATCATAATCCTACAGTCGTAATAAATAGTGCAGGAACTTTTGTACATCCCTCAAATTTCCTTTTTGTGAATCAAGTTTCTTCTACTGCCAATAATGCAGTTTGGCATAGTCGGATGGGGCATCCATCTGCTGTTGTAATGTCACATCTGCAGTTCATAAACAAAGATTCTATTCTATCTTTACCACATTGACACATATGTCCTATGGATAAACAAACTAGAGACTCTTTTCATGTTAGTGACAGTAGAATAGACACCATTTTTTCCCTTATTCATGCTGATATATGGGGACCCAATAAGATAGCAACTTTAGGAGGAGCGCACTGTTTCCTTATTGTTGTAGATGATTTTAGCAGGGGAGTGGACCTTCATGATAAACAATAAGGTACAGACAGTGCCTATACTTGAAAATTTTTTTAAAAATGATCCATACTCAGTTTAATGTCGAAACAAAAATATTAAGGAATGACAATGGTGTTGAATTCCTTAGCAATCAATGTCAAGCCTTATTAAGTACACATATCACTCTACATCATAAAACCTGCCCTTACACACCCCAACAGAATGGGGTTGTGGAGAGAAAGCACATGCATATCTTTTAGGTGTCCAGGGCTTTGAAGTTTCAATCTAAACTTCCAGATCATTTTTGGGGAGAGTGTGTCATGCATGCTTACTTTTTTTTTTTTTTTTATCAACAGACTGCCTACTGCAGTTCTTAATTGGAAATCACCTGTAAAAGTGCTTTTCCAAACCCAACCTAATTACAATGCCCTTCAAGTCTTTGGTTGTTGAGCCTATACAAAGGACACTATCCCTCATAGACCAAAATTTTCTTCCAGGACCATCAAATGCATTTACCAGGCCATTCACCAAGTCAAAAGGCTTGGCTTACAATCTCTTTGACCTCAATACTAATGCTTTTTTGTAACACCACCTCACCCAATAGTTTACGGTAGAGTCAAATGATTCTATATATTTTTATTCCGATTTATTTTTAATAAATCGATTGCTACATCGTGATTTCTAAGTAATAAATTTTTAGTTTACTATTTAATATAGTTTTTGTTAATTTCTAGTAGTGGCCGGTAACTTAAGAAATTTATTTAAAATCTAACATGTATCGACTGTTTTATAAACTTTTTCAAAACAGCTATTTAGAAATCTGTTATCAAAATACAATTTTTAATATATTTTAGATCCTATAAAATGTCAAATCATTCACCTAACAATCCAATATTCATTCCTATGAATAGATTAAATCACATAAATGAATTATATAATAAAGTAAAATAAAATAAAATCATTTGTTAAGAAGCATACTCGGACCTGACACCAGAAACGACTTTAATCACTGCTCATTCTTTTCTATTATTAAAATTTCTACGTTGCTTCATTAGCCAGCAGAGATTGCATCCCTAGCTGGAGGTACATCCGACAGTCACTTCATAACATAATATCATTTTGAATTAATTTTCTAGCCATTAGAGTGTTTCTTTTATCCACCTAAACTCATTTATTTGCCATATTTAAACGCAATCGTAATCATTCTTTAATTTATTAATCTCTAATTTAAATTTAAGTAATTTAACATATGGTATCATGTCATCTAATTATCATAATCCCTATACATATATTTGACATATAATTTGATTAGGCAGCCCCTCCAATACATAATTAAAATCATGAAATTAAATAATTCAAACTCAACTGGAATCACATTTCATGATTTAATTCAAAAACATAAAAAAACCAAACATTAAGTAGTTAAAAAGTATGGACAAATCTCAGTCTAGGCTATCTTCGTTTATTTGGTTTGATTTTGTTTTCTTCTCCTTCTAAATTACTGTCTCCTTCACCTTTTGACAATTCTAGATTCACTCAAAAATAATTCATTTAATATTTATATTTTAAGGTGTCATATATGCAATTAAATTATATATAATTTTCATAATAATTCCTTATTCTATTATAGACCTATTTTCTTCCAATTTATTTTTACTTTAAATACACCTAAAACTCGTAAGAGTTGGTCAACTTTAAGCTTATTTAGGACTATCCCTTGTTCACCTTTCATCAATCTTGTATATTTGAAAATCTGTTTTTTCCTAATTTCTTATACAATCAATTTTTTTTCTCCAATTATTTCATCAAGTGACAGTCCTAATTTTTCTCTGTAGAGAACGTGAACTTTATGTTCAAAGCTGCCCATAATTTGTTTTAAGGTTGCTCAATTAATTTCATCAAATCAAGGTACAAATCATGGCTCATACACCTTGATTACTATTTTTCTTAGCTAATTAAAATTTTCTCTATTTATTTACCACTTAAGCATCCCCACCATCACCACTTTTGCTCATAAATTCTTGAATTAAAGCCACAAAAGTTTGTATTTCTAATAATTCAATGTCTATTCAACTCTTCCCTCATCATTCCTAGTTCAAATTCACCTTAATTTCACGATTTAGGATTTTAGTGGAATTAGTATAATTTCTTCAAATTTCATAGAAATAGATAACAAATCGGATCTTAGAAGCAAGGAAAAATTCAAGAAAAGAAAAGAATTGAACTCACCTTAGTTATACTTTCATGGTGGCCAAACAACCATTATTAATTTCTCTCACATCTTTTCTTCTTTTTTTTTTTTCCCATCTTCTTCCTTGTCTCTCAAGTTCTTACTTGATTCCTGTTTCACTTTAGTTTTGCCTAACTAATCTACCATTAACCATTGGTCATTGAAGAATAAAAATGGTCCTCCCTGCAAGAAGGTGGCTACCTTTTTTTTTTTTGCAGCAAATGGGTAAGTAGTGAAGATATTTTTGGAAGGTTGGAAAAGTGGTGAAAGATGATGGAATGAGCCCTTTTTTGACCATTTTATACCTTAATTAAAATCAAATATTTGGTTTATTAACTTAATTCCATCATCCATTGTTTGATTAAAATATTAATGCTAACTGATATAACTAATTTTGGCATATTTTGCAATTAAATCACTATTCTTTTCTATTCTCATAAGTTTACTATAAATACTCTACTAATTTTTTCTATTATTAATATTTCTATAAATTTTATAAAATTACTTCAATAAAATTTCTAATTAAGTTCTAATTTCCTTCAATAAATTCCTAGAGTTCCAATTTCTTTCTATTAAATGTCAAAGTTCTTATAATATTTCTCATTTTTCTTTGATCTAAATTTAGACTTTGGTTAATCCAGCACATCTGTGGACGTTATACTTTTTACATCTAGAGATATTGTTTTCCAAGAAGAAAATTTCCCTTTTCATAACCTTCATACTGCTTCAGATACTTCTTCTACTTTACCTCAATTCATTCCTGAGTCTATTTATGATCCTATTCATGCTCCTTTACTTACCACTCCTGATCATATTCTTGAACCCAGTTCACAACCAGCAGGAGTTCTTGCTCCTTCATCCCCTATTCTCACCAATCCACCCTATCCTATTAGGAAAAGTATTAGATCCTCTAAACCACCAGCTTGGTTGCAGGACTTTACAACTAATATTGTCACCGTTGAACCTTCACATCCTTCTTCTCTCACTGGACAATTTTCTACTACAAATGTATGTTTTGTGGCTAACTTGTCACAGGTTCATGAGCCAAACACTTATGATGAAGCTGTAAAGAATCCTGAATGGATTAAAGCCATGGAGGCAGAGCTCTAGGCCTTAGAACATAACTAAACTTGGACATTGATATAAACTGAAGTTAAAGGTAGATGGAAGCATAGACAAGTATAAGGCTTAGCTAGTTGTTAAGGGCTACAATCAGATTGAGAGGTGGATTATATTGAGAGTTTTTCACCAGTTGCTAAGACAGTTACCATTAGACTGTTCTTAGCTATTGTTGTTGCACATGCTTGGTCATTTTATCAACTTGACATCAATAATGCATTTTTACATGGGTATATTGATGAAGAACTATGTATGACTCCACCAGTACTTCAGGGCAAGTATGTAGATTGCATAGATCTCTTTATAGCCTCAAGCAAGCCTCTAGACGAACGATGAATTCACTCTTCAATTGCAGAACTATGGTTTTGTTCAATCAGTTTATGACCATTGTTTATTCATCATGCATCAGGTTTCTGATTTCTTGACCATACTGGTATATGTTGATGATGTTCTTATCACCGGAAGTTCATAGTCAACAATAATGCAGATTAAATCTTTCCTAGATTAGTAGTTCACTATAAAGATCTTGGACCTGCTAAATACTTCCTTAGCGTTGAGCTCACTATGTCCTGTAATGGAATTTTCTTAAGCCAAAGAAAGTACATTATGGATTTAATTCAAGATGTGGGTTTGTCACAAGCTAAAGCTGTTGTTCTAGTGTAGGACCATCATTTATTAACAGATGAAGGAGCCCTTTTACCTGATCCTCAACCTTGTAGAAGGTTGATTGGCATATTGCTCTATGTTGGTTTTACAATACCCAATGTCTCCTTTGCAGTCCACCAACTTAGTCAATTTGTGTAGGCACCTCGAGATAGCCTCTGGAAAGGTGGTCTTCATGTATCGAGATATCTCAAAGGTGCTCCAGCAAAAGGTTTATTTTATCCTAGTGTTAATGATTTTCAACTCCAAGCCTATTCAGTTGTAGATTGGGCAACTTATCGAGACACTAGGAGGTCTATCACTGGGTTCTGTGTTTTCCTTGGCCCGACTTTAGTATCATGGAAAGCAAAGAAGCAATCCATTGTTTCCCTCTCTTCAATAGAAGCTGAGTATTAGAGCCTTGCTAGTAGCTATCTGCTTCATGAGTTTCAAATCAAAGTGACACAGTCCATTCCTCTCTAGTGGTCGCTCTCAATATTGCAGCTAATCTTGTTTTCCATGAGAGGACTGAGCATTTAGACATAAACTGCCACGTGGTTCGACATCATTTCAAGGCAAGTTTTGTTCTTCGCACTCATGTTTCTTCTTCCAACTAGATTGTTGATATTTTCACCAAGTCATTGTGTGCTCCGTCGTTTGATCTCTTAAGTTCCAAGTTGGGCTTGTTGACTTTGCACCAAGCTCCACCTTAAGGGAGGATGATGGAATGTTGAGCTTATTGTTTATGTCAGTTGAAAGTGCGAGCACGAGCGCAACAGAAAGGCATGAGGCAAGGGAGTGAGCACGCATTTGGTGCAAGCGCGAGACACAGGTGCGAGCACGAAGAGGTAGAAGAAGTAGTCTAAATTAGTAATGTGATAATCACCGTTTTTATCTAGTCCTATGTGCACCGTTTTAGTTAGCTTACTTGGGATAATTTGTTTTTTCTTGTTTTATTTAGTATTCTTAGAGTTAATTGGATCACGTCTTATTGTAATAAAGTTCGTAATTTTTTATCTTATAAAATCACTAAATTATAATTTAATTTTAGTAAAATCATTTTTCACAATTTTTTCAGCGATCAACAATCGAAAAAGTCATAATAACATTCTAGTTAATACATGAGATATAATATATCAATGTACATCATTGGACATGTCAAATAGAACTCTACCTTCCCGTTAGTATAATACTATTTTTAATTTATGGTACTGACATAAGTATTTATATAGTGTTTTATTTGACCGACATAATATATTTTATATGCCAATTAAATATTAATATAACTTTTTTTAATTGTTGATTCCCGAAAAATAGACAAAAATGACTTTATTTAAACTAACCAACCGTTCGATATGGGATAAAAAATAATTAGGTAACCCAAAATGAAATCAAGCCTCCATTCTTGAATTAGAGTTGTATATAAGCTTCTTTTCATTCAATGAAAGAAAATCGATCATTTCTGATCATTCTCGCAAGATTGGCGGTTACTAAATTCTATAAGGACTTTAGTTTTCAAGCTACTAGTAGTCGTACGACCTCAGCTATTACCTCTCCCAATTCTTATCAGCAGAGACGGCTACGTATTGCTAGTGAAAGTTCCTCTTCCCTTTCCGATGCCCCTAGTTATCGCCAATCGTTTAGTCGTGATGTGGGTCATGCCGCAGTTGAGACCTTTTTGATTACTATATTGAGTCTGAAGCTATTAAGATATCTTGGGTAACATTTTTGTTTTTGAATTTTTATTTGGTTTTTTTTCTCTGTTAGTTAGTGGCTTTTAGATCTCTTGTTTAAACAGAATTAGATATTGGAAGTACTTTTAACGTTTTGATTGGTTTTTGTGTGGATGCCCATGTTGCAGAAATAAACATGTGGTTGAGTGAATCATGAGATTGTCCAAATGTACTACTTTGATAAATGATTTGAATCGCCATTAGAACATTACTTTATTTTGGCATTTAATAGCAACTTTCTCACTCTTTTTATGGAAATTTTATGATTATTTAATATTATGCGTACTGAGCTAATGAGTAATGAGATTCTGTTGTGAAGTTGGTCTTCGTGGTTAGTTGCTTAACAGTTCACAGAAATGTATGCTTCAAAGTCGATCTTTGCAGTTGGTTTTGTTTGTTTATACAATTCAGTTCTCCGTAGTAAATTATTGACATAAGACATACATGGTCCCTTGTACGTGTCCCATTTTGTCATTTTGTCTCCTAATTTTTTTTTGTCCATCCTGCCTCCTGTTAATTTTTGTAAAATGTTGCATTTGGCTCCTTTGATCAATTACAAATACACTATTCACTCCATATGCGTTGCACAATACTTGTTATCCATGCTCTTGCTATTACAGCAAATATAGTGCCAAATGCAATATTTTACAAAATTAACAGTAACAAAATAAATAAAAAATTGAATATAGGAGGCTAAGTAGACCAAATTTTTAGGAGGTAAAATGGCAAAAGGGGACTATTACAGAGAGCCATATGTGCCTTATCCCTAATTATTTGATATATATGAACTGATTGTTGGAAATAAAGTAAGAATTGCTTCTTACATTATTAATATCTGTTTTGCAATTTTGAGGCTAAGCTCAAACAGTGAAATGAATTTTTGACAAGCGTTTGATGTTATATAGTTGATGGACATTGTGGTGGATCTTCTTACTGCGGTAGGAAATCTGTATGGATTGATTATTAGATTATAAATGTCTGTTTTCAATTCCGAACCTTCATTTGTCAGAACTGCAAAATAAATGCTCTATTAATATGTTATCTGTTTGAAATATTGGAGATCACAACATGTAGTATCTGTATTTCATTTTTCTCTAATTCACAAACTTAAAAGCTACCCTTTATACTTAGAAATGTGCTAGGTGACTGGGTAATTGCTAATAAGAACTTGCTACATTTTTCTCGTACATGTGAAAGGGAGCTGCTTTTCGCAGCTACACTTGCTTGAACATTCATAGTAGCATCAGGGATAATTTTGTTGAATCCATGCTATGCTGTGAAGAATTGTAATATGAGGCCGTAGCTCCTGAATGCTTGCTTTGTATTTCTTGAATGGATGGTATGATAAGATTAAGATAATGAACAGTTAATGTCTTTAGAATTTCTTTCTAGATACAAGGAGTAGCATAACTTTCTATTAGTCTTTTCTCTTTTCTCTTATTTCGGGCTTTTGTATTTGTGTATTTCCTGTTTGAGATGCTATCTTAAATCTATCCCAAACACTTTGAGATCATTTATTTTCATTCAGGGTAGGCTACAAATGCATCATGAGATTCCTTGCCCTTGGTTGTTACTCTTTAATGCTTCTGCCAGGTTTCATTTAAGGTCTGCAATCAGAAATTACTTCACATATTTAAAAGTTTATGGTGTGTGTGTATATATATATACAGTTTTGATGGAGCTTAACAAGTCTATTAATGTTTTGCAGTTGGATATTACTATTTCTTCTCAAGTCAGGTCCTGAGAGGTATAGTATATGGTGATCAACCAAGAAATATAGGCAGGAAATTATAGAACTTTTTTGTTAATTTCTTCTGTAAGTGTGATAGATTCATATATCTTGTATAAATCCATGGTAGTATAACCATGACAGACTTTCGCATGCAGGCTTGATTTATATTTACCAAAAAACATTGATAGGCTAAAGCCAGTTGAGTTTGTTATTGGTGGAGCCTGGATATTGGGTGAGTAATTTTCTTGAACCCTGCTATAAGTGTTTGAATTTGTGAGACTTGAGCTAAGTATTCTAATAGTATTCAATTTTGGAATAGAATTGTGTAGTCATAAGCAACAGCCACTTATGTCTATTTCGCATCATTCATTCAGGTTTAGGACTGCATTTTGGAGAAAGTACCCATTTAGATGTTTCAAACTTTCAATAGCAGTTTGAAACTGCAATATATCAGTCTTGGGAGTTTTTATGACCGAAGCTTGTCTTGTCAACCTTGAAACCGTAATCTAAGTGCCTTCAATATATTGAAAATGTTGTTTTTAGTTGATTTCTCTTATGTGACCATATGTTTCAGTTCTAGATCAATACAGACTTTAAAGTAGATGTTTCAGTGCGCTGTTATCTCTCAACAATTAGTAGTTAATTGGACACTGAGCATTTATTGGTTTTTTAATGAGAATTCATAAATTCTAGTTTCACTAGCTAATTGCTTGCAATATATTGTATGTATGTGCTTATATATTCTAGACATGCTTTGAAGAGTGTTTTACGTTTAATGCAGTTATAGAGCTTGGGGTTCTCTTTTAGGAAAACAGTTGTCAGAAAGAGATATCATAGTAGCTTGCAAAGCTTACAGGTGACTTCATTTTATTTTAGCTGGTACTTTCTCTGTTCTGGTAAGTTCTATGACTATTATATTCCACTTGTTGCCATCTTAAAAGACATTTGCTTGAGTATATCTTACTGTTACCATAATGGTTAATTTTTTTCTCAAAGAATATATGCTAGTTTTTTAAAAGCTTGATTCTATTATCAACCACGAAGGAATATGATTTATACCATTTGCATCCTTCTTTCCAACTAGTACGACTTTGATTAGGTTGGGCATTGAAGGAATTTTGATGTGGAACCATTGCTTGCCTGTTTTCAATTACCAAAAAATTAGTCAATCAGTATACAGTTCTGTTGATTTTTCCTCTCTATTTGTTGAAATCTAGTATTAATTTGATTTTATGTAGTTCTCTATTCAGTGACATTATTATCTTTTTGCTTATCTATGTTAGTCGCACTGGGATGAATATTGGAAATTGATGAACATTATTCTTCTTCTTCAGAACTAATAAATTCTTAATGATAAATGTTGTGCTCATGCATTGGATCTTTTCTTTTCTGATCTCTTTATTCAATGAGATAATCATGCACAGACCATTCCTTACTGGTGAATTATACAAGATCACCTGTGGGCTGTGACATTTGTCTTCTAATTGACTTGTGTGTGCAGAAATTTCCCTCAAGGAACCATGAGCGACATGGTGAGGGATGCTTCTGAAGGCATTTCTTTTGTATGCAATAAGATTTCTCAATATGGAGGTGATCCTAACAGGTAATTGAATTTTTTTCCTCCCTTTTCTAATATCTGAATTCTTGTGCATGGGATTAATTTAATAATAAATTAAGAATGCTGTTATATGTTTGCATTTTCTTTTGGTAGGATTTATTTAATGGGTCAGTCAGCTGCTGCACATATCGCTGCTTGTGCTCTTGTGGAGCAGGCAATCAAGGAGTCTGGTGAAAGGGAAACAATTATTTGTAGTGTTTCCCAGAGTAAGGCTTATTTTGGTCTATCAGGAGCGTTAGTTTCTTTTTCTTTTTTTTTTTTTGAGCCTAACTGTTATTTTTACTTGCACTTATTGCAGAACATTATTTTGAATTTTCTTAGATCTTTGGAACTGTTTTCTCTGTATAAATTATAGTTTTTCCTTGTAACAACTGCAAACAGGTAGAATTTGCTTAACCTGGTTGATTACTTCCATAGTCGTGGTTTGTACTGTTCCATATTTCTAAGGTTCAAGCTTCTGCATTTAATGTTGTGTTTGTTTGCTTAATTTTGCTTCATTAATGGTTTATTCTCTGCCTACATTTATAGTGTGCTGATGTCTCCAAATTTTCGTACAGTATAATGGAAGGAGAGGAATCTTTGTGAAGATATTCTCCCGAAGTAATTGAACAAGAACCCAACCTGAAAAGTGCAGTTTCTCTCCTGCCCCCTATCATTCTTTTTCATGGTACTGCAGATTATTCCATTCCAGTAGATGCCAGGTCAGTCTAGGAATAAATTCGTTTTGCATCTTCTTTTCTAAATTAAGATAGCTCATTTATCTTCAAAAGATTAGGTACATATATAAATCATGATTGAAGTGTTATTCTTTGTTTTAGGTCTAGGATAATGTTTCCATCTAATTATGGAAGACATTCTCATTAAATGCAAATCATTATCATGAACATTTTTCTTAAAGCTACATTAGCTGACATACAAGTATCAGATATTGTTACGACTGACAAGAGCGAGCATATATTGCCTTTTCGAGCTTTCGTGCATATAATGGTGGTCATGGAATTTTTGCTCATGAAGTCTAGATGCTTCTACTAGGATGTCATAGTTCCATAGCAGTATTTGATCTTCAGACTTCTTAGATACTCTTAGCATATTTTAATTGATCTCTAAACTAAATATATGGTATTCAAGATATATTCTATAACTGTTTTCAGATGTTTAGGGACATATATCATAAATTATGCTTGCTCTTAAAGGATGTAATACTGTTGGAAATTTATAATAAAGGCTTGAAACAATAAGTACGTGTTTTTGTAAATGGAAAGGATCCATGAAAGAAAATGAAAAAAAAAAGGAAAAAAAAAGGATAATTGGAAGCTTGTCAGAAATTAAATATTACGAACTATAGATCTGAAATATCCAGTTGCAAAATGAGGCTATAAATGTGTTCGAACAGAATCAAATCCTGCTTTTTCAGGAATTCCTATATCAATATATCCTTGTAATATCATTCTTCTTGGAGTTTCACTGACTGATTATCATCTTCCAACTTCGATATTGCTGTGGTTATCATCTTCCAACTTTGATGTTACTATGTAGTACATCCAAATTATTTGTCACACTGGCTACGAAATTTTGGTTTTTAAGACTATCTTTTTTAGGAACTAATGGCAGTGGTTAAAGAAAGCAAATATTAAGTTCTGTTTTTGCTCGTGGCAAGTTCAAGATGCTGTGATTGGTATGCTGAACATCAGCTTAATGCTGTCTATCTTCATTAGTCTCTAGCCAATCGCCCTTAAAGCTTGCTGTCTGGCACGAGTTATCCCAAACACGTTAGGGTTTATTTCCATATAATTTCACCCTGTACTCTGTCAAATTTACGAATTAATCATAAAGTTTGCGCCTTTCGTTTCCCTTAATGTGATGCAAGCTAATAAAGGATATACTAACATAAATTAGACATTGTAACATTGTAAGAAATAAATAGTTACTGTCTTTACGAGGTATAAACTGAATATATATGGATAGGAACATGACAAGGGCGAAAGATGCTTGTGGGAAATTGACAAAGTGGAGTTTTAAGGCAGTTGTATAACAAAATAAATCTCAGTTCAGGGTTAGTATCGTCCATACTATAGTTGCTTTAAGCAGGCTTTTGTTATGGCATATACTCTTGTGCAGTAAAAATTTTGCTGAAACTCTTCAAAGAGTTGGAGTTAGAGCTGAATCAATTCTATATGAAGGCAAGACTCATACAGATGTATTTCTTCAGGTAAGGATATGTGTTAATGTTTATCTTCGAATCTGTGTTTTTTTGTTCTGTAATTGTTGAGAGGGAAAACCTGACCACTTCGATATGTCACAGCATGCCTCTCTTACCATAAATTTCTCTGTATCTCAACTTGTCTAATGTGTTGGAAACGAGTATATTGCTCTCTCTACATAATGATAATGATGGATGATGTGACATTCAGGATCCGATGAGAGGTGGCAAAGATCTGATGTTTGAAGATTTAGTAAATTAGTAGCCATAATTCATGCTGGTGATCCTGAAGCACAGGCCAAAGACGCAGTGGCTCCGCCAAGGATACAGGTGGCTCGCACAGTCAGCCCGTTCTAACACTTTTCAAATGTTCAACAACTAACCACATTTTTTTATACATTTAGTAAAATTTTATGTTAGTTTTATTGCTATATAATTTTTAATTAAAAATTATAAAAAATTGTCACGAAAATTTTATTTTAAAAAATAAGGTAATAAAAATGATTTTGTTAATTAAAATTAACCAATAATTTTTACAAAATTCTAGAAATGATTTAATTATGACATAATTAATTATTAATTACATTAATTATTAATTACATTAATTAAAATATTTATTATTTAAGAAAAACTAAAAAAACCGGATAATAATTATTTAATTATAAATTAATTAATTATTAATAATATAAATTAATTAAAATTGTTGAATATTTTTTTAAAAATGGCGGGTGGCTTAATGAAACGCCAATAACACTGGCCATATTAGTCCATTTGTTTTTTACCAAATTTTGAAGTGAATTGGGAAAAATTGAAGTGGCGATTATACTGTTCATTGCACTCCCTCACTTTGAGTAGCTATTTTTGTTGGTCTGACTCCAACTCCCATCCAACTGTTAAAATTCAACACATATGAGAAATATATTTTAATTCAGTATATTTACGTTATTTTTTATTTTTTTCAACATAATTAAGTAAAAAGCCCGCTAAAATTCAACTCTTTTAGGCCATTGATTACTCCACAACTACTGATAAACTCAACTGAGATTGAGCTCAAATGGTTGTTTGAAACATCAAGGGATTGCAAAGATTCAATCTCGCAAATTTTAAACAAAAATCCAGAATCGAAAACATTGTCATTTTAGCTTGTGCTGAGGCTGAAAAAGGCGAAAAGAATCAACTCGAACATAGTTTTAATTTCTTATCTTTTCTATAACATAATACTAAACTAAGGAAAAAAGAAAATTTCAGAGAAAGAAAAAGCGGATGAGAACAGAAAAAGGCAAATGTAGAAATTGTGTTGAACGGGGAAAGGAAGAAAAGAAAAACGAAAGGGTATCAGGTATGGCGTGTTAAAAGTTGAGTTGACTGTAGACTACGAGGGGTATTTAGTATAAAAGCTCAAGAAATCAGTAGAAAATGAGCTGAGGAAGAGGAAGAAGAAAACTTAGATTTCAAACCCTAATTGAACAATATGAAGAAGAAGACAGGTTTTAATTTTTTTTTTTTTTTCCTTCGTGCAAAAAAGGGTGTATTTTGACCTGTAAATTAAGTTATTTCCTTTTTTTTTTTAAATTAGCTTTTAAGCTACGTAATCCTCCGGTGTCCACATGGAAAGAGCGCCATCGTATTTAGGTGGCGGAAATTATTTTTGAAAAAAAAAAAAACTTTATGTATTTTAATGTAAATTTTTAATATGAGTTAAAATTGCTAAAATACTGATAGTTTGGGTTTTTGGTAATTAATCCTTAAATTAAATATATAAAGAATTGAAATAAATATTTACTAATAAATAATAAATTTTTATTAACAAACTAATAAACTACTATTTTATTTTTAATGATTCTACTGTTTATGGTAAATAATTTTTTAATATATTTTAAGTTTTTTACGAGGATTCAATAGATTTATATCTACAAATTAAAACAAAAAATAATATAATATCTATTACATTAAATATATGAATAAATAAAATGAATATTTATTAATAAACTAATAAATATTTACGATAAACTAATAAATATTTATTTTATTCATAATGAACCTATAGTTTATGAAAAATAATTTTTTGTTGTATTTTGGATTTTTTCAAAAAGATTTAATAGATTTATACCTACATATAAAAATAAAAAAATAACGTAATATCCATTAAATTAAATACATAGATAAATGAAATAAACTTTTATTAATAAACATTTATTAATAAACTAATTAACTTTTATTTTATTCCTAACAAACCTAGAGTTTTATAACAAACTATTTATTTTATTGCTAATGAATCTATAATTTATAAATTATAGTTTATAGATAATGAACATATAGAATATAAGAAATGAAACTTTATTGATAAATTAACGAAACTTTACTTTATTTATAATAAACTTACAATTTTAACAATAAATGAATGTTTTTAAATAAACTAATGAATATACTTACAAACGGATGATTAATATTTACAAAATTGTTACCATGTGTATAGTAACCATATAAATTTATTTTATTTATAAAATTATCACCGTCTTTTAAATGTGTGATGAACCTTTAGTTTATAATACAGTAAAATATAATATTTTAAAAAAAGAAAAATAGTAAGAATGAAAACACAAAAATTAGAATGAAAATATAGCGATTTTATCGATAAAATTGAATTTTTTTTTTTTAAAAAAGTCGATTGTCCGTGTAAATTTCTCCAATTAATTATATTATGTATGAAAAGTGAATTGACACCAAATTTAGGGTGGAGTAGAGAATGGGATACTTTTAGGATAAATCACATTCCTACCCCTTAAACTTTACCGTCATGACATTTTGATCCTAAAATTTTAATTCGTGATTTATAAAATATATAACATTGAAAGTCTTTTAATAGAAAATAAGATGGAATGATATAGGTGGTTCGCATAGTCGGCGCTTTCTAACACTTTTCAAATATTCAACAACCAACCCACAAAGCATAGTGTCTTTCTTGTTAATTCTTTCCACTGCTGTACATAATCACTAGTCGAAGCTTATCATTTCTTCTTCCTATTCTGTTTATAGAAAGTAGATAATTCAAACTCAAAATAATTATTTGAAAATGGCTCTAAAATTCTGATTAACCCGAAACTCAAAACAATATTACTAAACTGAATTGAATATGAAATTATCAAATTCAAATCCATTTGGACCCAATTGTAAGGTCCATTTGCGGAAAAGGAATGGATCGGGTTTGGTGTGATATGTAATAAACAAGCACTGTATGGAGTGAAAGTGGAATTTTCAGTTAGGTTCTTAAAGTCATGATGTATCATTATTCAATACGTTTCGAAGTCAAAGTCAATTCACACAAATTCTGGGTTGGACTTGGAGTGTAGAATGGGATACTCTAGTCAAGGAGTCTGAGTGCATAAATTCGCTCTTACAGGTCTACAAGATCAGCACACAACCATTGAAAATAAGAGAGTTTTACTCAAATAGGCAGATAAACTTTCGCCTTTTCTGATTTACACACTGCAAATTAATGGAAAACAGAGTTCCATTATCTCTCATTCTGTGCTTCCTACTCCTTACTGTCCTTCAGGTGGGAGCAACGAATGCATCTCATAAATCGTTGACCACTATTAACAGTAAGTAATTTCTTTTTCACAAAAGAAAATCTCAAATATTGTATCTTGTGGAATAATCAATTACCCCATTAACCTATGATTTGTTTTCTATTATTATGATTAGACTATTAGTGGTTTGATGTACACATCGATATTGCAGAGGATGAAAGAGCGGGGCGAGTAAGGAGAAGCGAATCACCGGCAGCCCAATCTTCATATGGTCGTAGAAGTGCCCCTACGATGAAGAGATCCGCATATAGCGGGAGAGTCCACCAACATCCATGATGTTATTATGCTGAACTTTTTGGCTTTATGAAAAATCTGGATGTTTTTTTATAAGAGCTTGGAATATATATTTGAATTCGAGATGTCGCAATAATTATATTAGTATTTTGCAAAATCCTGATGCTATTTAATCTAAGCACATATGTTGATATATATGCAGCCCTAGTCTCTGCTTAATTTTTATTTTATTTGGAGGCCATACCAAATTCCAATTTTTGTAGTCTTTGTGGCAAACTGTAGATTGTGAATTAACCAAATCCATTAGGCAAAGGGTAACGGAGTAAATAATAATAATAAAAAGAATAGTACAAAAAATTTCCATGTGGTTTGGCATATTTAAAACTAAAGGTATGCAAAATCTCGTTATATGTTCCATTAACAAAAGAAAAAAAAAAAAAAATTTCACACGTACATCTTTATTGACTTTCAAATAGAATTGCAAAATTTTATATGCCAATTGCAAATACAATTCTATGAATAGGGTGATAGTTTTCAACTTTAAAAGTTTATAAATATTGAAAAAAGAGATATAATTTCAAATAAATAAAAAATTTATGTAGATCCCATTTTTATTATTTTATGATAATTATAATTATTAATAATAAATATAATATATTAAAATATTAATCGGATTTTATAATTTTAAATTGATATGAATTTAATATAGTGATAATTTTCTAACTTTAAAAGCTTGCTAATGTTAAAAAGAGAGATACTTTTAAATAAATAAAAAATTTATATAAATTCTATTTTTATTATTTTATAATTATTATAATTATTTATAATAAATATAATATATTAAAATATTAACCGAATTTCATAAATTAAATTTGATATAAATGATAGGATAAAATGTATTTAAAAATATTATTAATATAGAATCCACACTTTGCACACCACCCAATCGCATTGATAGTGGTACTCTTAGGTGGCGTCTTGTGTATTTTTAATAATTAATTTCCTTCCATTTAACCTTTTTACCCGATTAATTCAAAAACACAAATTCACCAAAATTTCCATCCCAAATCCATCATTGATGTCCATTCATGTCCAAAAATCAAAATTTCTCTTATCCCAAATTCTAAATCACCATTTCAGCAAGATGAAGTGGGTTTTTTTTTTTAATCCAAATCCATTCATGTCCACCCTCTTCTTTAAACAAAACCCAGGTTTCCAATCGTGATATCAGTTCATTTTTAAGGAATTCCTCATTCAATTCGTGATAATAGCAGCCCTAATCTTCAATTTCTCCTTCAATTCGTGATATCAGTTCATTTTTAAGGAATAAAAATAGCTAAATCAAAAGACCCAGAAATTAAAAGTAAAAAAAAAAAAAAAACTCAAAAATTGCTTGTAACCCAGAAATTTAAAGAATAAAAAGAAAACATAGTTCAAAAGGAGGAATTGAAGATTGCCTGCAGATTTCATCGAAATCAAAAGACCCAAAAATTAAAAGGGAGAAAAAAAACAAAAACAAAAAACCCAGGTTATGTGGGCCTGCTCAGGATTGACGACGTCCATTATAATGCCGCTGCGGAGCATCTTTACATATGGTCGGTTCAGTTTTGAACGGAATCGAAGAGATACTAATTTATAAAAATCCAACGGAGTAATATTTAGAACCAAAACTAACTTAACCAAAATATTTTGGTTTGGTTCAATTGAATTTAATCCGATTTGGTAACTAATTAATTAAATTTATATAAATTATAATTATATTTTATCAATTATAATAGATTAGAATCAAATACCATAACTTTATTAATTGTGATAAAATTAAACCAATTATCATAACTTTATCAAACATAATATATAAGTTATAATTAAATAATATAACTATAAAATACCACAAATTAAGAAAAAATAGCATAAATTATAATAAATTGATATAATTATTATTTCATCAACTATTATATTTATCATAAATTAAATTTAATTACCATAATTTTATGAATTATCATAAATTGAAATTAGTTATCACAACTTTATAAATTATTATAAATTAAAATTAAATATTATAAATTTATTAATTACTCTAAATTAAAATTAATTAACATAAATTAAAATAAATTTTCATAGTTCACAACTTTATCTTACTATAGATCAAAATAAAATATTATAAACTAAAATTTTTTATCTAAAAATTATAATAAATCATTAATTAATATATATATATATATACATATATATATATATATATAAAAGTTCGAACGGTTCAGTTTAATCGATTTTTGAACATTTAAAATCGAACCAAATAAATCAAATTTTAAATAAAGAATCGAATCGAATAAACAGAAAACTAAACTAATTAAACCAATTTAACCGAAGAGCATTTGGTTTGGTTTTGCACACCTCTAGTCCTTCCTATTCCACAATTTGGTTCATGACCTAGAATTACAATTATGTTCCTATTTCATACTTTGGTTCATAAGCATTGATAAGTGGAATAAGTGAAATTTAAACGTAAATGAGCTTGATATCCTTATAGTGAATTTTATTATTAGTACCAAAACTAAATTATTATTATTTTTTAAAATGAAATCAGGAATAAAAAATGCGAGCTCAAGCTATACTTTTTAACTAGCTAACCCTACCAAAAATATTATAAAAAAGAATTCCAAAATGTATTAGTAATAATTTTTAAAAAAAAAAACTCAAAGATTCCACGTGTAAAAAAGAAAAAAAATAAGTTACTTAAGAAATTGAAAATAAATAAATAATTGAAATAATTTATAATGCATAATAAGAGTTTTTATTTCTTACAAGGGATCGATGAAAGTACAAATATTCAATTCCACATACTAAAGAATATTTAGTTTTTGAAAGAATTTATATTCGACAAAATTGTGGAATTGGAATTGCTTAGCTTTAAACTAAACCAAATTAAGGAATACCAATTTTTATAGAATAGTTCTATTTTCACCTATTTCATGAATCAAAAGGGTAGCCTAAATGACATTCTAATTAATTACTTAGATTATTAATGATTTTTTTTAATTTTAGAGCTAAATAGAAAAAATAAACATTTTGAGATAGAAAAAATATTATTATTTCATTTGTTTATCCCATTATATGTGTAAATTAGCAATATCAGCAGAAATTTACTTGTTTAAGTGTAAATCATATATTTTTAATGTTCAGAGCATACTGACTACTATAATTTGGAACAATTTCACAACACGAACACTTTTCAATCTTCTCTCCATTGACTTGGGATAGATAAATTCTTATAGAGAATTTTCAGAGATGAAGAACGTTTTCTATTTTTAAATTAACTTGCATCTATAAATGGGGGCATTTGTTATTTGATTTCAATTAACTACCTCATATAAGGCCAAACTTATAATCCAACAATATGTATCTGGTCTATCCAAAAATTACAAAATTAAAATACTTTTTTAATTTTTTCAGTTAATCCAGATGAATAGTGTATGAATTTAAGGGAGTAGTAAAACAAGTTCAAATTTTAGAGACCTAAGCATATCATTTAACTACATAATTTCAGTAAATCAATACGTCTACAAATTGAAAAACTTTTCTATAGATCGATATTTCTGTAAAATCAATTTCATCAGTTATTTTCATAAAGATCAAGAAATCTTTGGAGGAACTTTCACCGTAAAAATATTTTAAGAGCAGGATGCTAAATTTTGGAATAAGAATTCCTATTTCATATTTAGATTTTGGTATTTTATATTTTTAAGAATAAGATTTTAATTACTCAATATTTTAGGAATTTTATTATGTAACTTTTTATGGTTTTTGGATTCATTTTCATTTTTTTCTCCGGTAAAA
Source organism: Balakata baccata (assembly GCA_949630135.1). Taxonomy (NCBI): domain Eukaryota; kingdom Viridiplantae; phylum Streptophyta; class Magnoliopsida; order Malpighiales; family Euphorbiaceae; genus Balakata; species Balakata baccata. The sequence goes on from CATIWF010044709.1 coordinate 57,389, forward strand.
CATCCTCGGGATTTAACTAAAGACATGTTGGCATACCAAATTTTAGAATAGAAATGAGATTTCCATTCCAAATTTAGGTTTGACACTTCATTTTCTTTAGAATAGGATTCTAATTACTTTTCCAAGAGAAGATCATTCATACGGGCGAACGGATCGTGTAACCTGAAGCTCATTAATGGTAAGAGCTCCAATATATAAATTTAACCATAGGTCATATAAAAGACATTAACCAAGAGATGTTTATATGCATTATATTATGCTTATTTATCTCAAGTATCTTTTTTAATACATATAATCGAGTATTATTCAATCCATCTAGAATCTATACTCAAAATTGAAAGACATTCTGATTTTTAAGGAATTTTCATGCATTATGGCATAATTAACATTTTAATCACTAATTCACGCACAAAAATACCATTTTAGGCTTTGATACTAATGTAAATTGACAATGTTAGATGAAACTTACTTGTTAGAGTGAGAATCTTGCGTTTTCAATGTAATAAGTAGACTGATTACGAGACAAAGTCCATGGCTTGAACACTTTAGAATTTTCTTTTGGAACGAAGGAAAAGATGAGAGAAAAATTCTACAGAATTTTTTTTGGTTTTTTATTAATTATAATTAGTGAAGGCTTCCCTATTTATATATTAAGTCTTTGGGCTAGATCAAGTCTACATCAGCAATCCAGACCTATAGCCCCGTATGAAAAAATGCCCCATTTCTCTTCTTTTAACTTTTTGATATATTGATATTCATATCGGAGTTTGATATGATTCACCTTTTTATCATCAAATTAATTGTCGTTACAAAATCACGTTGTTTTTGCATTATGTGATAAATAAGCATAATATCAGAGTTTAATGTGATTCGTCCTTTTATCATCAAATTAATTGTCGTTACAAAATCATTGTTGTTTTTGCATTATGTGATAAATAAGCATAATCAGTAATTATATATATATATATATATGTGTGTGTGTGTGTGTGTGTGTGTGTGTGTGTAAGGAACTGTCTCAATGCCAACTCCTGCTCCAGTAAACAATGTCACGTATAGAAGTGACACAAGAAATGGAAGTCATGCCTAGATTGTCTGTGTGAATGGGCGACCCAGGTCTGAAGGTGGTACTATTCGTGATGAGAATGGAAACCCAGTAATCCAAGCAAACAGTCGCACTGGTTATGGATACGTTAGAGTTTTGGGGAAGAATGAGAAATATGAGGCCCACGCAACCAGTAATGGTCAATCTAGTTATAGTTATGGATACGGATATGGTAGAGTTTTGGGGAAGAATGGGAAATCTGAGGCCCACGCAACCAGTAATGGTCAATCTAGTTATAGTTATGGATACGGATACGGTAGAGTCATGGGGAAGAATGGGAAATCAGAGGTCCACTCAACCAGTAGTAATGGCTATCTGGTTCAGTTACTGGCAGCAATGGAAAGCATAAGATTGAAGTTAACAAGTATGCTAGTGGCATTGTTACAACTTTTGATAACGACGGAAAACCAATCAGCCATTTAAGCATTCAGAACCCGGCAGATTGTAATCAGGGCAGCTCCTTCATGCCTACTACTTCTGCTGACTTCTACGCTCATAAAACTCCATAGATCACAATAATAAGCTTCTTCATTTATAATATTATTCTGTTTCGTATTTAAATTAAGTTAGTGAATAAGTGTTGAAGTAGTTGGTACTTTTGTTGCAACTTCAATTGATTTTGCCAACTTAACGAGTAAAATATCAAGTGTCGTCTTTTGTACATAAAATCAGACTTGTAAGAGGTGAGTCATACTTGATTGACAGATTATATAAGAAGGTAGAGCCACCATTATCTAAGCTCTCTATATGAGAGAGTGCTCTGTTTTGGAAAATAAGAAAAGCAATGAAGAAGATTACGATTTATCTTTCACATTTTGTAGCTTTTTCATCAATTTATCACCCCTCAAAACCCAACAATAAGTAATGTTTTGTTTATGGATTTGTTCAATTAGCCAGATGTATATATATTTACTAATTGCAAAGGATCTTAACCAATTGAGACTAGCTCAATTGACATATCAACCATGATCTAGCCACAGAAATACGAGAGGTCTTCATTCAAATTCTGATCTCCACAAGATGTATATAAAAAAAAAAGATACTTGCAAGGAACTTGTGTTATTTGCAGAATGAAGAGGCTGCAATCTAATTTGTCTTCCCGGGCAACCAAACTACAGCCAAATTCAAAAAAAAAGCAGAAACTAATTTCAAGTCCCAACTCTAATTTTCATTAGCGGCAGCCTATTACAACTGCCTTTTAACTGTAAGTGCCAAGTTCCACCCAAAAAAATTACATAGTTGTTCGGATTTTTTTTATTTATTCTGATATCCAAATTACTTCAACTAATCCAGAACCTATCAAGTAGGACTTTGTTACATATTCATAACTCAAAATTGAACCCATCGAGTTAAGCTGAAAAGAGTTACATGTGAATTCATTCATATTTTTTGTTTTTTTTATATGTTGATTAATAAGTTAATTATACTCGCACTTCTTAGACGTAATAATTCACAAACTATAGATAGAAAAACCAAAAAGGGAAACATAATTATACTCACAATTTGTAATTAAATTGTGGTTCCTGATTTCCCTATCTTTGCCAAACTGCATTTCTTAAGTTCTTCAAACTAAACAGAGCCATAGTTGCAGATCGTATGTGTAGAGTGCTGCACGCCTATCTTTGAAAAACATGACCGCTAACAGTCAATTATGAAACCGAAAACTTTCACCAAGAAAGTTTAAATATAAGAGAAAATGGAAGTTTTGACTTGATAGGCTCGTATAATTATTGATATTAGATCAAATCTAAATCAATTTCATAACGTTGAGAATTCAATGCAAAAATTTGGAATACATGAAGTGAAAAGTCTTTGTTTTGAGTTCTAATTTCAAGTATTTCCAACCAGGATTTCTGGTACAACTAATGCCACGAAAAAACAAAATACCATCGTAACTTAATTCCAAATACATGCTTTTTGTGTTACAAAAACCGGACAGAACAAATCGGAACACACGCATGGTTTTATGCATTAAAGAGGGAATTGGCATTAAATTTATAACAACCACGTGGTACCGTTAATTGCAGAATCAAAAAGGGAATGACCTAAACGCCATTAACAGCCACTGATGGTGATATTTGGTTTCTTATATATATATAATTTCCATTTTTATTCAAGTGTGCTACATGTTTGCTCTATGTTTGTTTTATTTTTATTATTTAATTATTAATGAGGATTAAAAATAAAAAAGCTTATTATGGGATTATATAAACTTTAACTATGCAAATATTATATGTAAGTTATATATAACAGAAAATAGTGTAAGATCAATAAAAAATTATAATTATGCTATTGAAAATTAAAAAAAAATTGAAAGTTATGATCTTAAAAAAAATATGAATCATAAAATAGTATATTATCGGTATATGTGAGTATACGAAACAATATATGATAAAATTTAAATTGTATACTTTATAAGACTTATATTTAATAAAAATTTTAACAAATAAAACTTATACTGTATATATAACTATCATATAGTTTACATATACTTTTAAGTGTATAATTTATAATTTAGAATGTAATTTTTATTCATAGGATAATAAGGGTCCATTTGTCATTGAGTTTAGAAAAAGCTCTTTTCGAAAAAAAATTATATTTTTAACTTTTTTAGTTTAAAAAACTCTTTTGGAGTAGAAAGTAAATAAATATTTTTTCTAAAAACAAATTTGAAAAAAATAATTTATAAAAAATAAAAAAAATCAGTCAATTAATTAAAAAATTTAAAACTTATTTTTGGAATACTGATCTCCAACACCCCCTAAATGTAGAAGTTAAAAACAAAATTAAATATTTCTTTATTCTGCACGAATGCTTATAATTTTTGCATATGATGAATAGAAACATATACCTATTTTTCAATAATTTGATGAGAAGATATATGTCAATTAACTCAATTTACCCTATAGTAGGGAGGAATGGATTTTAAATATATAGGTACATTTCGCTTATATGTTAGTTATATGAAAAGGTGTGTACGTTATTATTTAAGTATATGTAGATTATATTTCAAACATGTACATTATTAAATAAAGACATATATTTGACATTACAACATATATATATATACAATGTATAAATTTGTTATCCACTCGATCATGATTCAACAACTTGCTAACATACAATGACCCATTTTCACATGTAATAATCCGTCAAAATTTGTAAAATTATTCAGCAAACTGTGAATACAATGTATAAATCTCCTTGTTCTACTCACCCTTGAAACCATCATCGAGACACCAAATATCAATATAAATCAGAATCACAAACGCATAATGAATTTATATAATCTACTTCCCAAATGGATAAAATTTAATAATAAAATCACAAACCCAAAGGGTAGGGCAGGAAACATACTAAAATAGTGCGATTATCAAGAAATACAAGAAAAGGAAAGGAAATCGAAATGGAAATTCACCAGATCCTAAAACCTAAAGTAGATTATGAAGAAGATGGATTATCCCCAAGTTCATATAAACTAAAAGATATTTTACAATTTTTTATTTGCGGCCACCAATTTGTAAATTTTGTGTAATTTTGGTTCAAACTAGAATTTTAAAAAGCAAGCTTATTTGTCCCCCCTTCTCTCTCTCTCTCTCTCTCTCTCTCTCTCTCTCTCCCTTATTTTCACTAAATCCACTACTTCTGTAGACCCTAAAACATCATAAAACAAAACAGAGCCAAAATCATTTTGTTGACCATTCCAGCTGTAAATCTGGACCATTAATTCTATCATGACTACTTAGAAATCCAACCACATCAAATCTTCCACCAAAACTCAAGCTATCTACTAACGTTCCTTCTAGCAATTGGGATGAGCATCATTGGCAAACCAAAACACATCTTCCAGACTTCCACCAACAAGCAATCGGGTAATCTCCCATTCAAAAATTGCAACAATTGTTCATAGTAATAGCAATCCACAACTAATTCATAAACATGGATACAGTCACGGAAATATGATACGGCAAAATATGAGGACACGGTAAATTTTAAAAAACTTGACACGGGCACAGTAGAGATACAACATAATAAAATAATAAAAATAATATATTGTATATTTTATAATTTTGAAAAATATAATAGTATATAAAGATTACAAATAATAATACTAAGCAATTTATATCACATATATTATATATCATAATTTTTTCTATAGAAATTTTATTAATTATTGATTTTTGTAGTAATAACTTAAAGTGGAAAACCAAATAAAATAAATAAAATAAAATGAAAATAAAATAACATAAAATGATTTGCAAGGTTCATAAAAAATGAACTAAAAGTTTTATTAGTTTATTGAAAAATGTTCATTACGTCATCAAAAAAAGGTTCATTTTGAATAATGTAAAATTTCATTAATTTATTTCATTGCGAATAAATTGAAAATGTTCATTACGAATAAAAAAATATTTATTAAAAAAAATTTATTATGAATAAAGTAAATATTCATTAGTTTAACAACAATATTCATTACGAATAAACTGAAAATATTTATTACAAAATGAACTAAATGTTCATTTCTTATATTAATATAGGTTTATTTTATTTCTCTGTATACTTAATTTAATAAATATTTTTTTGTGTTTTCATTTTTAGATATAAATTTATTGAATCCTCTTCAAAAAACTGAAAACGTAATAAAAAATTGAGATAAAATGCACCGAAAAAATAACAAATCGAGACAAATTACATATAAAAACATAAAAAAAAAAAATAAAATGGCTGTTAATTTTATTTTAAAATAAATTGAATATTTATCAATAAACTAATGAATATTTTACTAATAAACTAATGATCTATATCAATAAATAAATAAATATAAATTTATTTTATTTACAAAATTATCGCTATATCTATCGCATATGTTTAGTCTATAGTGCAATATGAATCCGGATCCATGATATAATTTGCTCATACATTCGGAAGTAGATTTAGGCCGAATGGACGAAGCCTTTTTGGAGAAAGTCATAGTTAGGCCGAATGGACGAAGCCTTTTTGGAGAAACTTATGACTTTGCATTGTGCAGTCCTTTTTATTAATGACTTTTTGAGCTAAGATGTTGAAATTTTTAATAATAATAATAAATTGATTCAAATTTTCTTGGGTGGAGTATAGAATGGTATAGTCTTGCTGTGTGTGGATTATTATTGGGTGCATGTATTCTTCATTCACGTTTAACGCCTCTAATGAATACGGCGCTGCCTTATTATTACTAGTATATTACCCGCGTCGGAAAAAAAAAAAAAACAATTTAAATTATGTTTATAATTACAAACTAATCTATTTAATATTTGTATTGAAATAAAATTAAAAGTAAGTTACAAAAATTTTAAAAATTATATATATGAACTTGATTAATTCTAAGGTTAAATATTAAATATTCTCCAGAAATATTTAAGTGTATATCAACATAGTGTCAGCACAAAGCTTGAGTTGCTTAGAAAAGCTTTTTCCGAATTGGGTAATGAACATGCATGTGTTGCTAAATGTTTTAACATATTTCACTTAACAATTTGTACGAGACAGACAATTGTCTTCTTAATTCCATCTCATCTACCTGATCAGGAAGATTTTGCAAGAGAGACAGCTTCTTCACAATCCTCTTGAATTTTTATGATCCAAACATATATCATTCCAATCTCCTTACCCATGGTAAAAAGC
>CATIWF010044728.1:0-61385 GCA_949630135.1 Balakata baccata
AAGAATCATACCAATTGGACTATTCTACCGAATACATGAAGGTCACACTACCATAATACCAAACCCTAGTTAGTGGTCCATATTATGCATATTTCAATTTGTTTAAGTTTCACTAAGTTTATTTAGCTACCAATTGACCAAGTATACATTCAATTAGGCACATAATAGATTGGAGACCCCGAGAAAGCGAGAGATAATAAATTAAAGGTTGGAGACTAAATACAAGGTGAGTTTAATTATCAAACGATTTCTTGGTACATGTGATTATTACGTGCTACGTGTAATGTGATATGATTTTCTTTTATTTGAATTACATAATTGATATGATATGGCTAATGAGATTATATTGAATGTAAATGTAATGGTTAAGCAATGATTGTTGCAAATGCATATGCATATAGACTTAAAAGGCGTTGTGACTAACTAAATGGCATTGTAAAGCAAAAGAAGAGGCTTTTGGCCCAAATAAATGTTCAAAAGCAAAAGAAAATGCCCATGACCTAACAAATGTGCAAATTCACATGGAAACTCGGGATAGTGTCTGTTTAGCCTAGTCATAACAATAAGAAAATGACATAAGCATAAACAAATGAAATGTTTATGTTGGCTAAACAATCATCAAGAAGGGGGGGGGGGATGAATTAGTGGGAAGTTAAAAAAATTCTTGCACTCACAAGGTAATTGAAAGAGTTTTGAAAAGATTGAGACACGAATTTTATAGAGGTTCGGGTATTAACTAACCCTACTCCTCTCCCTAACTTTGATTGAGTATTCACTAATCTAATCACTTAGATTTACAATTTGGAGTTTTAACTAGCTCACTTACCAAGGCTAACACTCAACCTGAATTTCTCTTGTGTTTTATGGCTTACACAACAACCAATTCCTTGTAATTTGGCTCACACTACCCAATTACAATATAACCTAAGTGTTTCAAGATTAACACTTGAACCCTTATATAAAACAATTAATGAAGAGATTGAGAAATTAAATTGCAAGAGTTTTGACACTTTTTAAAGTTGTTGGTTATGCCTTTTGGTGAGGTATTTATACTGATTACCTACCAATTAGCCATTACAAAGTGGTGCCATAACTCTTTCTAACGTTCTCTTACAGGTACATTAAATGCTGTATGCAGAGCGAGATGTCCCAGTCGAGAATATGGCTTTCTCGATCAAAAAATGCCCAATTTTGATACGTGGCAGCTTCTGGTTGACTGAAATGCCCGACAGCTAATTTTTGTTCAAATCTCCCGGTCGGGACTTGCCCGATGATGCCACTGCTGAGAACTTGGGTCTGCTTACTTTGAAAGAGTCCTCGTCGGGACCAATATTCCCGGTCGGGACCTAAGTCAGTTTGATTTTGAGTGTTTTTGACTTTTTCATGATGTGGCACACTTTGGTGGTGTATCCTCTTTAACGGTCATATCTTTTTGAATTTCCTGCTCGGACTGCAACCGTCCAGGTCGGGAAAATAAGTGTCCCGGTCGAGACATACCATGTCCCGATCTGCTTTTGCTACTAGAACTTTTGGATTATTATCCTGCAGTGTTTCCTAGTCTGGACACTCGATTTGCTTGGTCTATATTATAGTCCCGATCGGGACCTTCTTATCCTGGTATGGAAATATCATGTCCTGGTCGGGACATCACCTGTCCCTGTCTGCTTTTGCTACTGGAACTTTGAAACATTGGGAGGCAACATTTTTCTAGTTAGGACATATGATTTTCCGGTCTGTATGTGTGTCCCGGTCGGGAGATTCCTATCCTGGTTGGGAGTTACATGTCTCCAAGAAATGTTTGAGTTGTTCAATGAGGAAACCATAACCAAATGTGCTGAAACTTTGAACACTATCAAAACAACACTAAAGAAAGATGTTAGTAACATTTAATTTGATTATCAAGATCAAAATAGAGAGCAATCACCCTAAAGTTAACAATCTCCCCCTTTTTGATTTTGATAATCAAACTAGGCAAAAATATCAAATTGATAGTTTTATAATCAAATTGACATATTGAGTAATATGTATTCAAAGTTTCATATCATTTAAAGGTATAAAACATATTGAATGACAAAAGTTAAAAAGTCAACATATTGAGAAATTTAAATTTTAAAATTTTGCTTAATTATTTCTTCTTCCCCTTTATCAATATAAAAAATAATGAAATATTTAGAGGATATAGAGAAGAAAAAATCATTTTATTAACGAAGCAAAGAGATTACATAACATGTGGGGACAAAAAATTGTAAGAGAAAAATTCTAAGTTGTTCATCTCCTTCTTCATCATTACCCTCCTCTTCATCTCCACCACCTTCTTCTTCCTCTTCACCTTGCTCCCCCTCAAATAGTAGTGTTTGTTCAAAGCTATGGGTATAAATATTTAAAATGAGTTGCCCTTGCAAGCTTTGAATATCAAGGTGGAGGTGTTGTATCATATCCCTCAAAGTGTTAAAGGATTGCATTTGAAAGTCATAAAGACTTTGCAAAGTGAGTTGTTATGGTTGAGGAGGTGGTGGTGGAGGTGGCATCTCTTGTGCACTTGAGCCTTCTTCTCCTATAAAGAGTCTTGCCCTCTTTCTTGTGGCCTCTTGAGTGGCCTTTTGGGCACCATGTTCTCCAAAAGTATAGAAGAAGGAATCAACATCCTTGAATGGTCTTCCAATTGCCTTGCAATTGAGGAGATATTGGACATCCAAGAAGCTCTCATATTGAGAGCGAGATGAAGAGAGAAGTGCATATTCTCATCCATCATTAGATGAAGATACCTTGCAAGATAGGTGATTTGGGCATAGAGTGAAATTGTGCCTTTGATGGTGGAGGCCATGGACTGACATTTATCAAGAAGAAGATGGGCCGTATCTGTAGGCCAATTATGAACCATGGCATAGAGGTTGAGAAGGTCTTCATGGGTGACTTTCTCATTACTTTCACTTCTTGCATTGATTGTGAAAGTGATGATTCTATGAAGGATAAAGTGAGAGAGGGTCTTGATGTGCTTGACATTTGATCTCTTGTCAAGCCGAGTTTCAAGAGAGATTCCTTTCCATACATCAAGAGGAGAGAGATGCATGGCTTGAGTATTGATGAGTCCCTCCTTCTCAAACCCAAAGGCATCAGCAAGTTGATGCTTTGTCATCTCTTGTGGTTGGCCAAAGAGACGAAATTGGAGGTCATAGTAGCCGAGAGGATGTTTTGGATCCTTGATAACTTGAAGAGTGGAGAGAAATTCAATGGTAAGTTCATCATGGCTATCTTCAAAGGGCATGACAAAAGTGGTCCACCCTATCTCTTTAATGGTGCTAATGACTTCATCCTTGACTCCCAACTTGTCAAGATCATCAACATTGAGTGTACGATTTGAGATTAATTTCTTAGCAATTATGTTGGCATATTTTTTCTTCTCCTCCCTTGAGAAGGCATTGAAGATATCTTGAAAGGAGGAGATTTGGAAAGAAGAAGCCACTTCTTTGCCTTTGGAGGTTCTTGATTTTGAGGTGCCAGCCTTTGGTGCCATTTGGAGAGGGTAAGTATGGAGAATGTTTGAAGCTTTGTTGTTCAAGAATTTGAAGAGAGGAAGAGTATTGATGCAAAAGTGAGGAAAAGAATGAGAATAGTGGGGTATTTATAGAGTTTGAAGAGGTATGTTACCATTTGAGGGGTTTAAATGAGAGTTATGGCAGTTGAATTTGATTGGTGACAGTTACAAAAAGCTGCCATCGAGTAAGTCCCGATCAGGACAAGGAAGTTCCCGACCGGGAACCCTTTAACGGTTGAAAAAAAATTAAATTTGGACCAGTCCCAAGGGGAACAGGAGGCTTCCCGAGCATGCACGTATGAAGAGGTGCAACGGTCAAATAAAATTCAAATGTCCTGATCGGGAAGTGTGGCTTCCCAAACGGGAGATGAGAAGGTGCAACGGTTAAATTGGTGACCAAGAAGTCGCGAGCGGGAGGTATAATGTCCCAAGCAGGAAATGCGTTTCCCAAGTGGGAGTTATAGGGTCTTCGAGAATTTTTAGGAGAAAAGGGAAGTTAACTATCCGAAAAGTTCAGTATTTACATCAAATAAGTAAAGAACATACATGGACAACAAATTGTATGCAAAAACAAGGTTTAAGGTTTTCTTAAATCAATGTGCTCCTATTAAGCATACTAAGCTCTCTTTTTATAAAACAAAACCTTTCATCATTTAGGGGCTTGGTAAATATATCTGTCAGTTGGTTTTCGGTGTCAATAAAATCTAATACTACATCACCGTTTTAAACATGATCTCTTAAAAACTGATGTCTTATGTCGATGTGTTTACTTCTAGAGTGTTGAATGGGATTTTTAGAGAGGTTTATGGCACTTGTGTTATCACACTTAATTGGAATGTGGTAAATGTCATGACCATAATCGTTTAGTTATTGCTTCATCCAAAGAACTTGGGTGCAACAACAACCAGCTGCCACATATTCAGCTTCGGCGATGGACAAGGCAACCGAAACTTGTTTCTTGTTATGCTAAGAAACCAAACATTCTCTAATAAAGTGGCACGTTCAGGATGTGCTTTTTCTATCCAATAGACTGCCGGCCTAGTCGGCATCTGAGAAACCAATAATATGAAATGAAAAATTTCTTGGATACCATAGTCCTAAATGCATAGTGCCATGAAGATATTTTAAAATTCTTTTTACCGCATTCAAGTGTGATTCTTTAGGACATGATTGAAATTTTTCACATAAGCATACACTATACATAATGTCGGGTCTAGAGGCGGTTAAATAAAGAAGTGAATCAATCATACCTCTATAAAGCTTTTCATCAATAGCTTTACCCTTGTCATCTTTATCCAATTTTGTTGATGTACTCATTGGAGTCTTGGCATTCTTACATCCATCTATCCCAAATTTCTTGATCAATTTCTTGGTGCACTTGGATTGGTTGATGAAGATGCCATCTTTGCCTTGCTTGATTTGAAGTCGAAGGAAAAATTTGAGCTCTCCCATCATGCTCATTTCAAATTCCCTAGTCATACACATAGCAAATTCTTGGCAAAGATCCTCATTAGTAGATCCAAAGATGATGTCATCAATATAAATTTGAACAATGAGAGTGTCATGCTTATGTTTTTTAATAAAAAAGAGTTGTGTCAACATGCCCTTTTGAGAATCCATTTTTTAATAGAAATGCACTTAGTCCATCATACCATACTCGAGGAGCTTGCTTTAGTCCATATAAAGCCTTAGTTAGTTTATAGACATGATTTGGAAAAGTATGATCTTCAAAACCAGGAAGTTGTTCAACATATACTTCCTCTGATATAAAACCATTTAAAAAGGCACTTTTACATCCATTTGAAAAAGCTTGAAATTCATGTGGCATGCATATGCTAACAAAATTCGTATAGCTTCTAATCTTGCTACAGGGGCAAATGTTTCATCATAATCAATTCCTTCCTCTTGGTTGTATCATTTGGCAACCAATCTAGCCTTGTTTCTTATGATATTACCATTCTCATCTAATTTGTTCCTATAGACCCACTTACTACCAATGATTGGGTAGTCACTCGGTCTTAGAACCAAGGCTCAAACTTCATTTCTCTCAAATTGATTGAGTTCCTCTTGCATAGCAGTCACCCAACTTTCATCATCCAAAGCCTCACTAATTGACTTTGGCTCAATTTGAGATACATAAGCAAGATTAGAATCAAGAAATTTTGAACGAGTACTTACACCTTTTGAAGAATCACCAATGATTTGCTCCTTTGGATGGTTTCTTGCATATCTCCATTCCCTTGGTAGCTCATTGGTCTCTTGCTCTTGAGCTTGTGATTGCTTCTCTACTTGTAGTTGCTCCTCATCAAGGTCATTCTTCTTTGTGGATATCTCTTGTTCTCCATGATCGAGATCGAGATTTTCCATGGAGCCTACAACATCATTCAAAGAAATACCTTTCCTAAGATCAAGTGTATAGGATTCATCAAAATTAACATGCATAGACTCTTCTACAACTGATGTTCTTTTATTAAATACTCTATAGGCTTTGCTAGAGGTGGAATAGCCAAGAGATATACCTTCATCTAACTTTGAGGCAAATTTTCCAAGATTGTCCTTGGTATTTAATATAGAGCATTTGCAACCAAATACTCTAAGATATGAAATCTTGGATTTTCTTCCATTCCAAAGCTCATAAGAGGTTTTATTCAAAATGAGTCTTTTGAAAACACGATATAATATATAGCATGTGATGTTAGTGGCTTTTGCCCAAAAATAAGTTGGTAGATCATACTTATTAAGCATTGTTCTAGCCATTTCTACCAATGTTATATTTTTCCTTTCAACTACTCTATTTTTTTGAGGAGTTCTTGGTGTTAAAAAATCATGAGAAATACCATTTTCCAAATAATAATTTTCAAAAATTTCATTTTCAAATTCTTTGCCATGATCCCTTCTAATTTTAGAGATACAATACCCCTTCTCATTTTGGATTCTTTTGGCAAAGTACTTGAAGTTTTTAAAAGTATCACTTTTATGAGCTAAGAAAATTACCCAAGTAAACCTAGAGTAATCATTAACAATAACAAATGCACAGTATTTTCCACCTAAGCTTGCAACTCTATTAGGTCCAAATAAGTCTAGATGCAATAATTGAAGAGGTCTAGATGTGCTTACACAATTTTTGATTTTGAAAGATGATTTGTGTTGCTTGCCTCTTTGACATAGCTCACAAGTTTTGTCTTTCAAATATTTGACCTTTGGTAGTCTATCTACTAGTTCATCTTTGCTAAGGCTTTGAATTAAATCCATATTTGCATGCCAAAGTCTTCTATGCCATAGCCAAGATTCTTCACTAATAGACATAGGACAACTAGAAGAAACATTAGATAACTTGTGTAAGTCAATTATGTAAGTGTTGCTATCTGTTTCTCTTTTGAATATTTCTTGACCATATAAAGAGATCACTAAACATTCATTGGAACTAAATGTGACTTTGTCACATAATTGATTCACACTTAAGAGATTGTGCTTTAGACCATCAATAAATATCACATCATCAATGATTGAAATACCATTTAATCCTGTGGAACTAATGCCAATTACCTTACCCTTAGCATTGTTCCCAAAGGTAACCTTACCTCCATCAATATGTTTGAGACTAGTGAAGAGGCTTTTGTTTCCGGTCATGTGCCTTGAGCATCCACTATCCAAGACCTATACATTTTCATTGCTTGAGGATTTAAGGCATACCTATGGAACATAAATTTAAGTTTGGCTTTTAAGTACTCAAACAACCTTGGGTCCTTGGAGGTTAGCTTTCGAGGAATCCCAATGGGATTTTCTTATTAAACAATGAATGTTAATGTGCCCAAACTCCATGCAATAATGGCATAGCTTCTTTTTAAAGGATTCTTGCCACCTGGAGTTTACCTCATTGGAGTGGAGGTTACCTCATTAGAGTTGTCCTCTAAATCCATGAAGCACAAGTTGGTTACATCTTCTTAGCTCTCCTCCTCATCACTTGATGTAGGATCATCCCATGTAGCTTTATGGCCCTTATTCCCTCTATCCTTATGAGACTTACCCTTGTACTTCTTAAGCCTTGGACATTTGGATTTAATATGGCCTTTCTTCCCACATTCATAGCACTTCATCTCTTCTTTGTTTTTATTGAAGTTGGATGATGAGCATTTGAATTTTGAGGCTCTTTGCTTGTAGTTTTTGATAGTCCCATACTTGTTGACTATCATTCTTTTGACCCTTCTAGATAGCATGGGTATCTCCTCATCCTGTTCTTCCACCCTATCATCACTAATGAGGTCCAAGTCTTGAGCTTTTGAGGAGGTAGTGCTTGCCTTGAGAGCAAGAGGCTTATTCTTCTCTCTTTCTCCTTCAAGCTCTTTTTCTCTCATGAGAGCCATCTCATATGTTAGAAGCTTGTTAATGAGCACATCGGTGAGAATAGAGCTCAAATCCTCATTGGCTTCCTCTATACCCATTACCCTTGATCTATAGTCCTTCATTGGAAGACTTCTCAAGATCTTGTTGTTTACATCTTCAAGACTTGTATGTCTTCCATATTTCTTCATGTTATAGATGATGGAGAGTAGGCGGTTTTGTCATATCGATGATGGTCTCATTTGGCTTCATCTTGAAGAGTTCATACTCGTTCATTAGGAGTTGAATCTTCTTTGAATGAACTTGCTTTGTGCCTTCATAGTAGTTCTCCAAAGTCCTCCACATATTGTAGGCGGTTAGACAATGTTGAATTCTCCCACACTCTTCAAGAGAAAGAGAACTTGCTAGAATGGCCATAGCCTTTTTGTTCTTGCTATTTGCTCTTTTATGTGGTTCAATCCACTCATCTCTTGGAAGAGGTTCATTATCTCCTTCAACATTCTTCCTTGTTGGTGGTGTTTATTTTTTGCGAACATTATCCCATACATCAATTCCTTCACTATCCAAGTAAGCCTCCATTCTAAATATCTAATGGGCATAATTTGACGCATCAAAATAAGGTTTAAGGCTTTGGAATCCTTCTTGGGCCATTGTAGATCTTTGTTAGAGTTGATGAAGCTTGAGTTTTAGACCTTGCTTTGATACCAATTGTTGCCCAAAACAATTACCAAGAAAAGGGGCAGATGAATTGGTGGGAAGTTAAAAAAATTCTTACACTCACAAGGTAATTGAAAGAGTTTTGAAAAGATTGAGACACAAATTTTATAGAGGTTCGGGTATTAAATAACCCTACTCCTCTTCCCAACTTTGATTGGGTATTCACTAATCTAATCACTTAGATTACAATTTGGAGTTTTAACTAGCTCACTCCCAAATAGGTGTTTTACCAAGGCTAACACTCAACCCGAATTTCCCTTGTGTTTTATGGCTCATCCAACAACTAATTCTTTGTAATTTGGCTCACACTACCCAATTACAAGATAACCCAAGTGTTTCAAGATTAACACTTGAACCTTTACACAAAACAATTAATGAAGAGATTGAGAAATTAAATTGCAAGAGTTTTGGCACTTTTTAAAGTTGTTGGTTGTGCTTAAATGGTCTTTTGGTAAGATATTTATAATGATTACCTACCAATTAGCCGTTACAAAGTGGTGTCATAACTCTTTCTTACGTTCTCTTACAAGTGTATTAAATATTGTTTACAGAGAGAGATGTCCCGGTCGGGAAATGCCCAATTTTGATATGTGGTAGCTTCTGGTTGACTAAAATGCCTAACGGCTAGTTTTTGTTCAAATCTTCCGGTCGGGACTTGCTCGATGATGTCACTGTTGAGAACTTGGGCTTGCTTGCTTTGAAAGAGTCCCGGTTGGGACCTAAATCAGTTTGACTTTGAGTGTTTTTGACTTTCTAATGATGTGGCACACTTTGGTGGTGTCTCCTCTTCAACGGTCATGTCTTTTTGAATTTTCCACTCGAACTGCAACCATCCCGGTCGGGAAAATAAGTGTCCCAGTCGTAATATACCATGTCCCGATCTGTTTTTGCTACTCAAACTTTTGGATTATTATCTTATAGTATTTTCCGGTCTGGACACTCGATTTGCTTGGTCGGGACCTTTTTATCCTGGTTTTGGAAATATCATGTCTCGATCGGGACATCACCTGTCCCCGTTTGCTTTTGCTACTGAAACTTTGAAACATTGGGAGGCAATGTTTTCCTGGTTAGGACATATGATTTTTCAGTCTGTATTTGTGTCCCAGTAGGGAGATTCCTATCCTGGTCGGGAGTTACACATCTCTAGGAAATGTTTGAGTTGTTCAATGAGGAAACCATAACCAAATATGCTAAATCTTTGAACACTATCAAAACAACACTCAACAAAGATGTTAGTAACATTTTATTTGATTGTCACAATCAAAATAAAGAGTAATCATCCTAAGGTTAACAATTTACATGAATTAATATTATTTATATTTATATGATATTGATAAATAGAATGATATGTAAAATGTGTGCGAATGACGATTATTACTTGTAATTGTGATTTGCTTGGTACTTTAGAAAGCTTATGATGATTATTCTCATTGAGTCGCAACTCACTAAATTGCATCATTTTTTAGGAAGAGTCGAGTAATTAGCTCATTTTAGAGGTGCATACTATATAGAAGACATGGATCATAGGTAACCGGCTGAGCCTCACCAATCTCTCTCCTTGCATTGCACATATGTATAGGAACATGACATTTGCATTTTGGGTTGTATATCTGCATATGTATAAATTAGTAAATATGCAATGATGTATAAATGCATATTTGGCCTTGAACTTTCTACCTGAAATAATTGAATACAATGTTTGAATTATTAGCATACGTAATATATTATGTTTATAGTCAAGTTGTGATGCTATGGAAAATTTTTTAATGTTACACAGTGATAATGTTATATGATCTTTAAAAAAAATTATCCCTCATATTAAATAGGACTCTATCTTATTCTATATAGTATACGATAACATGATATAACTATAAGTGATATCCATAGGCATAAGGTCTTACAAAGCGCCCCTTTTGCCCCTCATGTAAATTCGCCCTTGGCTCTAAGCATCACAAGCAAATACTAATTAGACCTTGGTGAGGTTTATTGGGTGGCTGTCAAGAATACCCTTAAGTACTTGAGAAAGACTAAGGATGTATTCTTGGTGTATGGAGATGAAGATCTTGTAGTAGGTATATCAATGCTAGCTTCCAGTTTGATAGAGATGATTCAGAATCTCAATCAAGTTATGTGTTCATTTTGAATGGTGGAGTAGTCAGTTGGGAGAATTTCAAACAGAAGAAGCTTGTCGATTCCACAACAGAAGTAGAATACATCGCAGCTTTGAGGCGGCTAAGGAAGCGGTTCGGATAAAGAAATTCATCACGGAACTAGGAGTGGTTCCTAGTATTGTTGATCCAATACAGTTGTATTGTGCCTATAATAGAACCATTGTGCAAGCAAATGAGCCATCAAAGGTCCAAACATGTGCTCAGAAGATACCATTTCATTAGAGAAATCATTGTTAGAAATGATGCAAAAGTAGAAAGAGTGCCTATTGATCAAAATATAGCTGATCCACCAACTAAGCCACTTCCCAAAAATAAGTATGATTCTCATGTACTCGCCTATGAAATTAAGTACAAAGACGATTGATTTTAGTGCAAATGGGAGTTTGTTAGAAAAAGTGCTCTAAAGGCAACCACCTTTAGTACTCATTGTACATTTTCATTGAATGTGAATAAAAGACAATTTCATTAACTGATGTTCATTTATTGTATGAATTGATGTCGATCATAAATCATTTAATGAAGTCTATGATACAAAACATAGCATGAAGCAAATCATAATGGGATCATTATATTGAAATTCTTACCGTTTGTTATTATATTTATATCTAAATTATTCCTAGTTATAGGATCAACAAGACAGGACATTGTTGGTCCAGATATATTAGCACGTGTTAAATTCCTTGATTAGATCAAGTAATAGATCTCATAAGCATGAGATGTTTATAGTTAACATATAGATGTTTGCTAAGAGTAATCAAGTACATTGAATGACCTACTATGAGATAATCATATGGATTATCTATTCATATATCAGTGATAGTCTCATCATAGAAATGATGCAAGTATCCTTAGACTTGAGGTGCTCAAGGTTATCTTGGATATTGATTCTATGCTTGGACTCCATTCCTTGTTACCTCATAGAGGTCACTCATAGGGTGGTGATTGGGTACAACTTGAGGTATTCAAATGTAATTGGGTAGCCAACAAATGATTCACCACTCCTGATGGAAGGAGTGTATACTCATGGCCTTTTAGGGGGATCATTACTCGAGAATCTTTAGTCAAAGTTAAAACGTCATGAAGATGGTTTTTAGTGACATGTCTAATAGAGTAATGAGTCTCAGGATAAGATCTAACATCACTTGGACTAGATGTGACATAGTCAGTATAGTGGAAGCTGACACTGATTTTATGCTTTGAACCGATTAGGGGTATAGCATGGTGAAAGGACGAATTGTACATTGTCTATGAAAATATTTGTAGTCAAACCACTAACTTTCTAGTCATGATGTATTGTTAGATACCACTCATGATCTGCTCGAGATCAAGTGTTAATCTGAGTGGCCAATATAATTAGAAACCTAATAGATCACATGCATTGAAGGTGTGAAGAAGAAGTAAAATGATCTTAGATATGATTCAAAAGTATAATATAAAAAAAGGGGAAAGAGGGCAAAAGGCCTAAGTAAAAAAATTAAAATTTTCACGCTAGCTATTCCTTTCAACATAACCCATATTGTGTATAAATGTAGTATTATATGATGTCATATGGAGGATATGCAAATAGTATATAAATAATCGTGTTCTCACTTTTCCGGGGAGGGGGTCAAAAAGAAAACATAGCCATCTCTTCCATTTGACACAAAGAGAAAACTCTCCCAAAAAAATCCAAAGACTGTACTCTCCATGCACAAAGACTTTTTTTTCTCAAAAGAACATTGTTTAATAGTGTCCATTTTTTCTTTCTATGCACAAATAGAATTTTATTTATGGAGGCATTTACCACTCCAAGAATGATCATTAGAATTGGTTGGTAAGGCTCTAAATTTAAGGTATGTACATATAATCTTATTTATTCGCTTTAAATTTCTGTGTGTTTGTTCTTGATATTGAGAATTTGTTAATTGATGATATTTATGTGGATGTGGAATTGTGGTGAAAAATATTGGGATTGTGTTTCTGTGATGTTAAAACATGAGGAATAGTTTGTTTCAAAATTTGGCTTGATTAATTGACGTAAATTGGATGAAATTTGGGGGCACTGGAAATTGGATTGAAAGAAGTAGAAAATGAAGAGCAGTGATGAAATAAATAGTGGTATTATTTTGGCATGATTAATTGAGTTTGTGTTGACTAAAATGAGACCAAAATCATTAAAGAACACTGAAAATAATATTAATCTGTCCATGAATTGTTGAAATATTGGAGATTAATTGTTAGAATAATTTTTGGAAAAAATTACGGTATAATATACTGAAAACTTCGGACTGAAATTGAAAGAAAACTAGGAAAAATCGATATTGGAACTAGAAGGACCAAACATGATAGTTTGAGGACCAAATTGCATTTTGGCAGCTAACTGGCCAATGCTGGGCAGCAGAGTAGCAGGTCCAGCAGCCCAGTGTCACGGGCCCACACTTGGGACTGTGTGGCACTCACTTGGGTCGCGTTCAAGCAAGTCAGCCAAGAGTTATTCCGCTAATTCTGCATATAAGGGACATTGGTTAGATTCGGGCCAACGACTGAATAACCAATAGCAATTGCAAGCATGGTACGATAGCATAACCGAAATAGCACATAAATGCGGCAAGCATTTCATTAATATTCAATTGAGTATTACAAAGATGGCCAAGTCATTATGCACTGTTCGTATGGGTAGGGGGGCACCCACAAGGCGAACGGGCCCGTCAAGCATCCGATCCAAGCAACTAGTCCAACTGGTGACTAATCACTCCCCCCTAAAGAGCATTAGGGGCATGTTGGGACTTGGCAGGAGGAAATATCAATATGTTCCACCCATCACCCCCCTTGAAATTACAAAAATAAAATTAATTTTGAAAAGACTGTTTTGCCATTTCATTACAATGTTCTTCCCCCCGGATTACAAGCCCCGGATTACAAAATGGCCTACAAGATTGCCCCCTTTACAAAAGGCTGGTCTGTGCCGATAAACCCCATCTGCCGTGAGAGGAACCAGCTGTTTATACTCAACTCAACATCTATAAAATATACTCCTAAAATGAATTTTTCACGCCATATCTAATGATTCAATACGATTTAATTATCGAGCAGATATGATTTGGATCTAACATATCAATAAGGAGATATTCAAATATATATATTTTTTTAAAAAGGGCAATATGCATGTAAAAAATTCCAAACTTTCGCTTTTTCGTCAAAAATAATCATATTTTTTATTTTTTAACTATTAAACATATATCATTTTAATTCTATATCAAATATAGTATAGAAAGAAATTTAACTTTGTTTAATATTAACATGACACTCCAAATTTATTTTTTTATCATGTTATATAAACAGTTCGCATACTGAAAGTACTGCATTGATTTAGTTATGTCTACATTGATATAGCCTATATATGACTAGTTTTATATATATTTATATCTACGTAAACTTATATTCCTTTAATATATAGTTTTGTGCGGATCTACGTAATTTTTTTAACTATATTTCAAAAATACATTAATTTTAAAAAATAAATATTATATATACATATTAATGCATGTCAGCAGTGCCAAATTTTTTAAGAAAAAAGATTCGGAGTATCGTGTTTGTATCAAACTAAATTAAATTCTTCCCGATGTTATATTTGATATAAAATTAAAAATATGTATATTTAAAAGTTAAAAATTAAAGTCCATAATTTTTTATATATAGTATTGGGTTGTTTCTTATTTTTCTTTCACTATATACCAATCTCTCATATTTGAAGGCTTATAGATGTAGACATGAAAGAAGCACAAGTTCTACTAATTGACAAACACCTTCGCTTTCAATGGTATTGAGATAGGAATATGGTCCCCAATACCCAACCTTTGAAAGATTTGGTCCATGTAGCCATAGATGGGAATGCACCCTTTTCAATCTCCTCTAAAATGACCTTTTTTTTCTTGGACTTGCATCTAATTAATAGAGCAATACGCGTACAAATATGAAAAATGGGACCAAGACATGAAAAATTTTTAGATTGATTAATTTCAATCATACCGTAATATATATTAATTATTGTAATATAAATAAATTATTAAATATATATTACTGTATAATTAAATTAATATATAAATAACATAATAGAATAAAATTTTTTAAATATTTTTATAATACCCATTAAAAATTATGAAAAAAGATATTTTAAATTGTCGTGGAATATATAAAAGCAGATTTTGAAGTTTTTTAATTTAATTGACTGATTTTTTAAATTTTTTTAAACTGTTTTTTCAAATATATTTTTGAAAAAAATATCTATTTATCTGTTTTTATTTAAAAGTAATTTTTAAAATTAAAAAAAATTAAAAATATAGTTTTATTTTTGAAAAAATGCTTTTTTCAGATCTAAGGAATATATATAAAGAAAAAAAAACTATATTTATTTATTTATTTTGTGGGTAGGCCAAGCCGCCAAGGAGGTAAAATGTTCATATTATCTATAGGCTCCCTATAAAGGGGACCAAAGTGGAACCCATTACGGACACTTGTCAAGGTTTGGTTGTTGATATTTTAGTTGTGAACTTCCTCGAAAACTCTTTTTTACAATTTTCTGGCTTATTATTTTTAATTTGTTTTATTGGTTTATAAAATTTTAACTTAAATTATAATATTACGATGTTAATATATAATATTTAAATTTAATTTGAATCTCATTTAATTTAAACTTTAGTTAAATATACAATTATTTAATTAAGCAGATAATTATATTACCACATGTAATATAAAAAGTAATTTTAATCAAATTTAAGATAAAATTAGATAATAAAATAATAATTATAGACGAATTTAATACAGTATGTATTTTAAATTTTAATATTATCCCCTTTTTTTTTTTAAAAAAAAGGGCAAAGACAATTTTTAGAGAGATCAACGAAATCCGAATTTTGCATGTGCATATGATAAATGAAAGCCAAATAATAATAATAATAATAATAATAATACTCATTTTATGATATGTTTGCCATATTGATATGTCGGGGATAATGAACATTTCAGATACCAAAATAATCATCATCTAACGGTTGATACAAATGCATAATAAACGGTCCAAATTATATTCATATCCATCAAATAATTGGTGTGTGAGCATACTAATTATGGTTATAAAAATTGGATCGGTTCTATTGATTTAATCGGAAAAATTAGAAATTGGTTGGAAACAAATCGGTAGAAAAATCAGCGATTCGGCTGGTTCAACAGAAAAAACTAGAAATCGGCTGGTTTTTCTGAGTTTTTTTTATTTTTTGCAACAAAAATTTAATTATTAAATTTGGTTAAATCTAGTCAATTCAACCAAAAAATTGACCGCAAAACTATATGAGTTAACTATAAACTAATCAAATTGATTAAAATAAACATGTTTTTAAACAATTAACTCACTCTTATTTATAAAATGATATGTCATCTTCATTTTTATTTTTTTCCTATGTGAGATTGTTCACTCATTTTTATATATTTTTTTACTCTTTTTTATATTATTTTTTTTTACAATTTGAAAATTTTAGTTGATTTTATTTTCAAGTTATAAATTACTTTTATATTTAATAATTAATTAAATGCTTAGTTATATAAATATATGAAATATGATTTTTTTTAAAAATAAAAAAGAGAATATTAGACATGTTATATTATTTTTGTATATTAGAAAAGATTTCTAATAACTTATTCTCTATTTTTATTATGTATGAGACATATTATGTTTTATTATATATCAGACTCGTTATATTTTATGAAAATATTACGTAAACCGGTTCGATTTTAAATCTATAACCAGTTGATTTCCTATTTATTGACTGTACCAATTTTTACAACTTTAGTACTAATAAAATGATTCTAATATTATTTAAAAATTAAAAAGGAAAGAGGGGAAGAAAAAAAAAAATTAGTGGGGTCAAGGAGGAGGGTTTCATGGTCAAAACATAAACAAATGGGATAATCATAGGCATTTGTAGGTCACTTTCAGTCAAGTGATGTATACTTTTACAAGGGCATGTAGTCTGTGGATTGTAATTATTTATAAATCAATTATGATTCTTTGAATTAAAAAAAAAAACACATAATGTTCCTGAGTCTTTTGAGTCATGACATTGTACTAATTTTGTCTTTATTAAAAAATACAATAAAATTAAAAAATTTTCTTTAATTGATGTAACACTTTTTTAGAGTTCCAATATCCTATAAAATTCACACACATATATTAATTAAAAATAATAATATATTGCCGTATTATACGTATGAGTAATACAAATGATAATATTATATAATATTCCAAAAAATTAAATTTGTCCATCAAAGCTAAATTACAATAGATAATGGGATAGGCTTGGTATGTGTATTGGTGTGCAAGCCCAACCATGGTTTTGGTGGTTGGCTGTTGGCAGACAAATTACAGGTTCATGTTCAATAGATGGGCCTTCATACAAACCCAATATTCACTCAATTTTTTTACGCAAAGCACTTTATTAATATATATAATTATCATTATAACTACAACATAAAAATAAAAGTAGCTCATTCTCCATATTTCAAAGTTTTTATTTTCTCATAATACTTATTAGCATTTTTTGAATATAATTAACAGTTATCTAATTCAAAATATATATTAATTTAAATTTCTAAAATTAAGAAAGCATTAATTATGTAAAATTTATTTAAAATAACTTAGAATAATTGCTATATAGTTTTTTTATTTGTAATTTTTTTTGCTATATGCAAGTTATATATAAATAGAAATGATTCGTAATTAATATTAATGATGAATAATTTTCGTTCATACAGATTAAGTTATATATTTATTGTATAAGCATTATATAATACGAACTCTTGCACAAATCTAATTTATTTTAAATAATGAACCAAAATTTGTAACATCAAATGAACAAAATAATGTGTTTTAATCATGTATTAATTTAATATTGAGGAATATAATATTTTTTTAAGATATAATATATTTAAATATTGGTGGAACGAGTATAAAAAAAATAAAAAAATTTGTTGTTTTTGTAACTACCAAATAGCAGCGACATTGTTTGTATGTTATATGTAAGTTATATATTTAAGGTTATATTTGTGATATTTGTACCTATATTATATTTTAATTTATTTCTACTATACAAACCAAGTTATAAGTTTGTCAAATGCAAGTTATTCTGCACAAATTTAATTTATTTTTAATGATGAAACCAAATTTTATAACACCAGTTAAATGCCCAATTCGCTTGTTATTTTTGTGAGAACAAAAAAAAAAGGTAGACTCTAGCAGCCTCCTTCTCATTTTCTTTTTACAATAGAAATCAATGCAGCCTTCGAAAAACTGCACGTATAAGCATCTCAAGAGCTCTAGCTACTTTAGCAACATCAGGAACTTTATCAAGTTTCTTGCAACACAAATATATTCCTTGTCCATATTTTGTTGCATTTAACCAGACGAGTAGCTCTATCAATGCAAACAATCAAATTACGTGTAACTTTAGGATCCAATGTGCCACTTTGCCTTGTTTTCTCGACACTAAGAATCCGCTTGATCAAAGCAACAACTTCATGAGAAGATGGGTTCGACAACTTATCAGGATTCATAATTCCGTATCGGATCAACTCAGCGAGAGGACGTTTGAGAGGGGAGTAACTAGAAGGAAGAGGTGTCTAGACAAGTCATCTGACACTATACTCAATAATTTAAATATGAAGAGTCATATGTAAGCATTAGAGAGTCATTGAGAACTATGACGATTATGACTAGTTAGATGACACTCTATTCAATAATTGACATGAAAATTATTTTATAGAAAAAGTGAAGTCTAAATATGACAAATCATCTGATACTATACTCAATAAATTAGATCTAAAGAATCACATGCAAACATTAAAGAGTCATTGAGAACTATTATGATTATGACTAGTTAGGTGGCACTCTACTCAATAATTCACATGAAAATTATTTTATGGAAAAAGTGAAGCCTAAATATGATAAGTCATATGATACTATACTCAATAATTTAAATATGAAGAGTCACATGCAAACATTAAAAAGTCATTGAGAACTATTACAATTATTGAGTAGAGTGCTACCTCACTAATTATATGATACTCTACTCAATAATTCACCTGAAAATTGTTTAATGAAAAAAGTGAAATTATCTGATACTATACTCAATAATTTAAATTTGAAAAGTCACATGCAAACATTAAAGAGTCATGTAGGAACTATTATGATTATGACTAGTCATGTGGTACTCTACTCAATAATTTACATGAAAATAATTTCTTCTACAAATCTATCTATAAATATATATTAGTATCAAATTCCTAAGTATTAAGCTTCACATTCATATACCTTATAGGATGTCTGATTCAGAGAGTCATTTTTCTTCTTCCTCTTTCTCCATCACTTCAACATGTAATATTGAGAATCCATTCTCTGAAAATAATATTATCCAATGGCTTGTAAATGATAGCTACTCTAAGCTTGTGCATCAATATGTTGGATTACAAAGGTAACAAATGGCAGATGAAACCTTTTCCTCTCAATGTAGAAAGAACTCAAGATTATATATTGAAAGGGATTGTGAAATTGCACATGATCGTCTATATAATGACTACTTCTTTGACGATCTGACATACAACGACAATATATTTCAGCGTAGGTTTCAGATGCGAAGAGACCTATTTCTTCGTATAGCTGAAAATGTAACAACCTATGATCCATATTTTCAGATTAAGAGATATGCTACAAGCCGAAATAGCCTATCACCATTGCAGAAGTGTACATTAGCAATGTGAATGTTGTCATATAGTGTTGCTGTAGATGCCATTGATGAATATCTTTGAATAAGCCAAACAATTACAACACAATGCATTAAGAGATTTGTGCGAGCTATTGTCGATGTGTTTGGAGATGAGTAATTAAGAAGGCCAAATGCTGCAAATATTGAACGATTACTTCACATGGGAGAGTCATGCGGTTTCCGAGGCTTGTTAGGGAGTATTGATTATATGCACTGGAAATGGAAAAATTGTCCAATGGCGTGACATGACTAGTATGCTAGAGGGGATCATAAGAGTCCAACCATTATGCTTGAAGCTGTTGCTTCACAAGATTTGTGGATATGACATGTATTTTTTGGTCTTCCAGGTATATTAAATGACATCAATGTATTAGACCGATCTTCACTCTTTCATGAGGTCTTAGAAGGGAGAGCATTAGAAATTAACTTTTCTATCAATGGAAATAATTACAATTTAGGATATTACCTCATTGACAGAATATACCTTAATTGGGCCACTTTCGTAAAGTCAATCTCATTACCTCAAGGGCTAAAACACAAGTTATTTGCAAAAAAAAAAACAAGAGGGTGCTCGAAAAGATGTTGAAAGAGCGTTCATAGTGCTCCAAACACGGTTTGCTATCATCAATTGTCCTTCACGCATGTGGTGTAAGGAGACAATTAGAGAAATTATGAGAGCATATGTAATAATGCACAATAAAATTGTGGAGGATGAGCGAGATTCGTACACTGATAATTTGATTATACAAATGATTAGGTGAGTATTAATGTATTCATACTTGAAATTTCCTAAACTCGGCTTCCTGCTTATGAGGAGTATGTTCGAAATCATGTACGAATTTGTAATAGGTCAATTAATCAACGACTACAGGCCGACTTAATTGAAGAGATTTGGAACTGCTTTGAGGAAGGAGAAAATGATAATTAATGTAATATTTTTCTTTTTATAAATTTTTAATATTGGATTTTATTTAAGTTTTTTTTTGTAATTTTCTATGTAATATTTTTTTCATTAATGAAATACATGTGATTTATTTAAATTATTTTAAAATTTTAAAATTGTTTTTGACGAAAGTTATTAATTTTAATATTAATTAGTTTATAACAATAAAATTTAATTATTTAACAATAAAATTCAAATTTAATATTGAATATAATATATTAAAATATTACTTGGGCCTCACAAATTGAAATTGATATTAACTGTAAAAATAAAATGTATTTAAAAATATATGTAAAATTTTAGTAATGTGGTAGCAGGATACACAGTTTATAATCACTATTCAATTGCCGAATAATGATGCTTTAAGCTGGAAAATGCTGCAGATTGTTAATTAAATTTAGATTTTTGATGAAAAAGTCTTGCTTGTATATGATTATTTTTTCTTTAATTTCCAAAAAGGACAATCTTATCAGGATTTGGTAAGGAGCTTTATGAATAAAATCCTCCTCTAGTGGTAGCAATCGCTGCTGTCGTA
The DNA here is from genome assembly GCA_949630135.1 of Balakata baccata. NCBI lineage: Eukaryota > Viridiplantae > Streptophyta > Magnoliopsida > Malpighiales > Euphorbiaceae > Balakata > Balakata baccata. The sequence continues at coordinate 21,035 of CATIWF010044728.1, forward strand.
ATAATAATTTGGAATTACTCAAAGCATGGCTGGTTCACAGAATCGAATTCATAAAGAATAAAATAGTTATTTTCTAAGAAATGCAATACACAATAAATAGAATAGTTAATCCTATTCTACAATTTGGTTCATAACATAGAATTTCCTATTCCTATATTTAGTTCATAAGTATTGGTATGTAGAATAAGTAAATTTAAACAATGAATTATTAAAATTAAATTTTCATATAATTTTAGCATGTTTTACTTAAAAAATAAATACATAATATATAAAAAAATTACCTTGTATATTTTATTAGTTTAAAATAAATAATTTAAATGATTAATAAATAATTTTTTTAAAAATATTTTAAAATGTGTCAATTAATCTTAACATAAAAAAATGCAAACATATATAACAAATAAATTTCAATTTAATTTCAGACATTATTTACCTATCCAACAAGTTTAATTGAAAATTCATGATGTTACCACAAAAAGAAGAATGGGTAAGGATAGCAATGAAAATTTTCAATTCCATATAGTAAAGAATTCCAATTCTTTGATTTTGAAAAGAATTTGTATTCCACAAATTTGTAGAATTGAAATTCCAAGGAATTTAAATTCCACACTATAATTCTCATGGAATAACAATTCTATTCTTCCCTATTGTATGAACCAAACATAGCCTTCAAGATTTCAATTACTTATTTATTGGCCATCTTTGCAATGCTCTTCTAAGAAATCTCCATCAGTTTTCAAAGTTGTAAACGACTTTTCTCTTTCTCCCAATATCCTCCTTCATATTAAAACTCTTATATATATGATATATAACATTTATATATTAACATGAAAAAATGATCTTAAATAAAAAAACAAAATTACATGGGCATTTTTCTAATCTCTTAATCGTTAGATCTAATAGTACATATATATTAATGAGTTTTAGTTTAATAATAGGTAAATTATTAATACATCCTTTAAATTTGGTTGAATATACTAGTTAGACCATTCATTTTTAAAAATACATTATAAAGTTTATCAAGCTAATTAGATTTCAATAACTAAAAATTTTGAAAAGAATATTTCGTTAGTCAACTAGAATATTATGTTAGTCAATTAAAAAATACCAAAAAAACTCTTATTTATTTTTTTTTATAATACAATATTAAAAAATAATAACAAAATTGATATTTTGGTATAAAATTGATAACATTAAATTTTTTTGATTTTTTTGAGACAAATTTGACATTTTATTTATAAGTAATAGAAAAGATTAACCGAAAGACTATCTAATGTGTTAAATCAAATATGAAAGATTTTATAATATATTTCTAAAAATAAAAGAACCAATTAGTATATTCAACCAAACTTCAGGAAAATTACAATAGTTTACCCATACTAATATTGACCTATTAATCGGAATTGAGATTTAAAATTTGAATACTAATCGGAACCTTATAATTAAAAAAATATACAAGTCTATTTTACATCATTTTATTTATATATAATGAAAAAAATTAACTGAAAGACTTCTAGTGTATTAAATCAAATCTAAAAAATTTTATAATATATTTCTAAAAATAAAAGGATCAATTAGTATATTTAACCAAAATTTAGGAGAATTACAATAATTTACCCATAATAATATTGACCTAATAATCGGAATTGACATTTAAAATTTGAATACTAATCGGAATTGAGGGATCATAATAATTTACCCATTTAAAATTTGGTCTTTTAAAAAATATTAATAGTCTATTTTACACCTTTTAGTTTAGGCTTTGATTCTATGGGCCTCTTGACTTAAAGGTCATGATTCCACCGCTAATTAAAGGGGCAAAATATTTGCTTCTAAATCTTGTGACCTAATTATTTTAACATACATGTGCAGCTATTTTAACGTTCACCTACACAAAAAAACCAAAAAGCAGAATCAGAAAAGAAAGTTATGTCAAGATTGGATCTTTGCTCCAAAGTTTGATATAATATTCTATTATTTTTCTGAAATTTAAAAAATATGCGATTTGCTCATTATAATTTAATATAAAATACTAATGTCTCATAAAATTTAAAAATTATACTATTTTTTCTTGAAATTTTGATACATTACACTAATATCAATTTGATTTATTATACTAATATTCTTCAAGTAAAAGATGATATTCATTTTTACTAATGTATTATATTTATTTTCAAGATTTAGGGATACTAGTATATTATATCAAGCTATAAGCAGTAAATCACAGAGAGATATTAGTATATTATATCAAATTAGAGAAAATAAACAACAATTTTTCCTTAATTTTAGAAATTTTTATAAAAATATGAAAAATATCTAAATATTTATAAAACAACCTTTAATTTTGTTTTAATATCAAAAGCGCTAAAGTTTTTTTTTAAATACTAAAAACGGCTAAAAATATTATAAAGATATTGAAATTTAATGTATACTAAACATTTACTAGAAAATTAATAAAATTTGAAATTATACAAAAGTTTATCTAATATTTACCTAAAATTCAGCTAAGGTTTTTAATTAAGATTTATCAAAAAATTAATAAAAGTTGAAATTACCCAAAATTTATTCAAAATTTATCCAATATTTACCAAAAAATTAATAAAAGTTAAAGTTACCCAAATTTTATCAAATATTTACCAAAACTACACTCAATGTTTATCAAAGGTTTGTTTAAAGTTTACCAGATACTGACTCAATATTTGCTAGAAAATTAGTGAAATTTGAAATTATCCAAAGTTTATCGAAATTTTACCAAAACTTTATCCTACATCCAGTTAATATTTCAATTAAAAATTACCAAATATCTACCCAAAATTTACCAAGATAAATAACATTAATTGAATTAATCAAATACAAATTTACATATTTTTTTTTTGGTAATTAAGGTTTATTCAAGGTTTACATTGATAAATGGTGGTTATACAAGTTAAAAATTTTTAATTCATCTTAAAAATTTTTAATTCATCGTTAAAAGATGAGAAATTGCAATTTCCTTTTCAATTTGCAAAATTTTTTGCTAGATATACCATTGTCATTTTTTTTAAAAAAAGAAAAAAATCGGTAAAAATAAAAATAAAAATAAACACTGAAAAAATAGCGATATAATTAAAAAAAATCAAAAATTGCTATTCAGAAAAATTTTCTTTTAGTTTTATTTATAGATAATAGTAGGATTTTAAATATCTTTCTATACATTATGTATGCCGTTATACAATACTTTTTTTATGGTTTCGAAACGATATGAGATTGATATATGTCTACTGATTGAAAATAGCAATATAATACTGCTGTGTCCTTCTTTACTAATGATATAAATAATATAAACTGATATAAATGTTATATAGTAGTCAAAATTTATTTTTTAAAAATATTAATAAATAATTAGACATAAAATTTATACGATTGCATGAATATGTTAACTTTAACTCATCCAAATTAAATTACAATGCTATTATTATTAAAAAATTTTGATGATTAAAAATATATTGGGCTAGACTCTAGCCATTCTAATAATTAAAATACAAAACTTTTATTATTTTTTTTAGAAGAACCTTTTATTTTTTGTCATATTGATATTTTCTCATTTGAATAAAATACTACTGATCTTCCACGACTTTTGTAATCTTGCATATATGTAATTTTATAATTTTAATTTATAATTTTACTTTTTATTGTTTAATTTTAGAGAGTAGTTTTTTCATTGCTTTTTAAAAAAATGTAATTTTTTTCCTTACATTTAATAAAATATCTTTCATTGTAAAAAATTAAAATATTATTTTATAGTAAAGCTGTTTACTTAATATCTATATTATAAAATTATTATGTAATTTATACTTTTTAAATAAAAATAATATTTATATAAATGATATAATATATATTTTTATTGTGGTTGATTTAGTTGATTTTATTAGTTATTTTTTAAAATTTACGGTATCAACGGATGATACGGTTCAATTAAGTGATAATACAATTCAATTTAGTCAAATATCGATACATTACGCAAAATTGTTATTTAAAACCCCGATAATGGGCTAAATCCCGTCCCCATCGCAAAAAATGTTATTTCATCGGCTACTTAATTTGTTGGTTTTCGAACCGATTTTAATTTGAATCTCACCCGAGTCTAATCATAATTGCAGTTAGAACCGGTCATAGGCCGGGTTCGAAAGTGTTCGGCCGGACCGGGTCAATCGGATTCCTAATTTTTAATTGAAATTTCTAATTTCTACATAATTATCACAAAAATATAGATACGCATCGTATCGAATGACCACCACAACCAGATGGGCTGTCATTTTTCTACCAAAAGTTTCCATAAAGCAACATGTGTCCCTCATCAGTGGCTTTGATTACTCCCCACGTGGACACAAAAGTCTCCGTCATACAGATATGTGCTTGTCGCCTAACATCAACACCACTCTGTTTGCTACCTAATGCCACGACAACGTAACGGCAGTGCGCCGTTAAGAGGGCGTTATCATTCAATTGTTTGCGTGGACGCGGTTGACCACGTGGCTTGTAATTTGTGAATTGAAGGACCCACTTTGAAAATCTAATTGAGACTTTGGGTCCCACAGGTGGACACGTTGCCGAAGTTAAATACAATTAGGTGAGCTCTGCAAACCTTGAGTTGACGGTTACTTGATCCGAATAAAACAATATGTCTTCGTCATTGAATGATTTTCCATCTGGACTGGTATGCCCTTGTTTTTCGTTCAATGCAAAAGATGTGAGGGGGGTGATTTCGTCATTATGCATTAAATAATAAGGAATTTGACGAGAGCTGATGACTGACGAGGTCTAAGCCAGCGGAGCTATGAACGTTTCTTCTTAAATTCGGTTTGCGCAGTGATACACTCTTCCCTCTACTTGGCAATTGGCATCCTCGTTTACGCCCTAATTGAAATTGCTGAATCCGCCAACAATTCTAAGCGTTCTCTCTTCCCTCTCTTCGCTATTCTCCCTAATCTTTCACTGTAAGTTATGATTCTTCAAATAGTCTCCTCTTGTAGTATGTTTCTTTGCTTTTTACAAGTTATTATTAATTTTTAATCTTATGCTTCTTTGTTCTGTTCAGTTAATTTCCTTCGTTTTGATTTGAACAGCAGCTTGTTTGCTTCTAGTTTCCCCAATTTCGTCTTCCTTTCTTCTTCTTGCATTTCAGTTATTTTCTTTTGGTTTCAATTTAAACTTTTAATCGTTATGAATTTTTTCCCCCTATCCTATGCAGCTGTAATTTTCTTTTCTTTTTTTTTTTTTTTGACGTAAGGACTTAGACTGTAGATTCGAACGGGAGACTTTACAGTCCTGTCAGCAGAAAACTGGAGACTTTACAACCCTGTCAACGGACCAGTGTAATTTTCTATTTTTATTTATATTACAGCTGCAGTTGATACTTCTGGGTTTCAATTATACATGCGTATATGTGTTTTTAATGTGCATAGATATTGAGTTGATAATTGTATGTGTTATTGTTTCAGTGTTTCTAGTTCTTAATTAATCAACTGGTTCTTTTAATTGTTTTTTTTTATCTCGTCTTCACTCGTATTGGTTCTTAATATTACCTTTTAAATATATGATCTCTAGCTCGATTCTCTATGGCGTGTCTTATTTGTTTATTTATTTCTAAATCATGAAATTTATCGTCAGAATCTTAGAACAATTTTTTTTTAGTTCTTGATAAGTTATACAACATAATATAAGGATTAAAAATATACGTTTTAAAAATACAATTATTTTTAATACAATTTTAAGACTCATATATTGTGTTTATGATTGTAAATAATTTATTAGTGCAAAAAAATTAATTTAGAGACAAGAATTTTATAATTGATGAATTTAAAAGGATAATAGTTCACATGAAAAATAAAATCAGATTAGCTATAGTGGATGAGAAAAATATTTAAATAAAGCTAATAGAATCAGCTACAATAAAATCTGTAGCTGATAATGAATTTATGATTAAAAAGTAGCTGCTATCAGCTTCGGATTGTTGTTGAATAAAAAACAGTTTGGATTAGAATCAGCGGTCAACAACTTGGATAGTTGTTAGTTAAAAAACAGTTAAGATTAAATCAGCGGTCCACAATTTGAGGTAGTCGTTGGGTAAGAAACAGCTAAAGATTGGAATCAGCTATCAATAGCTTGAATAGCAGCTGCATAAGAAACAATTAGCAACTATCCTAAACCTCTGAATGAAACAACCTATTTGAATTTTGTAGCAGAGTAACACATGAAAGGAATAGAAAGAGTCACTTTTACTATAAATACTGATTAACAGGTGAAAAAAAAAGTGAGCGCTTTCTGCTTTATGGAGCTCTAGCTTAAGAGCAAAAAGCTTGCGCTTTGACCTATCAAAAAGCGCTATACCTGTATTGCACTTTGCTTCAGCACTCACTTTGGGAGCAAGACTGAGGGATTGTCTTTTTTCTTTCTGCTAAAGCGACCTTATACTAATCTTCCCTTTGATATAATGGAATCATGAATATAAAGTTACACCATTATGTAAACACGAGTGATGCTATGGTGAGCTTATTCTTGAAATTGACAGAGTTGGACTTAAATTTGTCCATGGTTGACTTATCTTTCAAATAAACTTGAGATCATATTGGGGTTTATATGATAAGACGAATAAGCAGAGATAAAGAAGCTCTGGGTGAGCTACTCTGAATTGTTAATAAATGGCTTGCTTCTTCATTTGCTAAGTACCAAGGCTTGATTCTTGGAAGTGGTCAATATGCAAATTGTATAGGTAAGAAGAAGATGAGGAAACTGTAGATTTCATTTAGTAAGAAGCATGAAAGAAACTGGACAATACTAGCCATCTTAATTGGATACTGATAGCAATAATCCCTGTGTCCATTCTTCTAAGCTTGCTGTTATAATATCAGGTATGATCTTGTCATCCAGATAAGATGGAGGAAAGCACAGCAATTTTTTCTGTATCAAAATACATGGATGGTGGTTTTGGGGACAAAGCTAGCATATCACAAGCTATGTGTCAACTGGATGAGGGAATTGACATTCATAAAGATATGCAGTTCACTGTATTATCACAATCAGGTAATATGCAGTTCTGGGTATGATGACTATGAGCTTATTTCCTTAAGCTTGCGAACATGTTTTAATTTAATATTCCATTCAGTTGACTGTCAGCTTTCAATTTCATTGAGATGAGGTAGAAGAGTCAAGGTTGCATGATGTAGATAGTCGAAAATTTCAACTCCAATCAGCGGTGAATTTAACTACTTAGGCATCAATTCTTTCTTTAGCTTAGCAAGTGTATCACTGTTTTATTTATTTATTTTTGTGTGTTAGCTAATTTCTAACAGTATGTACAACCATATAGTTTTCCTTTTGCACAAATTAAGACTAGAAAATCACTCAGATAGAAAACCTGTAGCATTCTATATTTTGACCATAATTCATAGATCTTAAATTGGTTGGCCATTTTGGCATGCAGCTGCTCAATGCTAATAATATAACTATGGTATGTTATATAATTGAAATATTCTGACAAGATCCATGGCACTTGTATATGCAGTGGTACTCTCATGTCCATTAAGCACACCTATTATATAATATGTATAATAGTGATATATTGATGTGATAAAATCTCAAGCATGTGTAATTCCATGGGAGTTTTTTTTATCATGCGCACATGTAAGTGTGCATGCAAGTGCATATTTGTCTGCATGTGTATTTGTCCGTTTATAAGCATGTGAGGAGATAATTAGTTGAGTTGGTGCATGAGATGATTACAAGAATAAAGAAAGTAGTCTTGAAACTGAAAACACATGTTAATAATGCAATAAACTTTCGATGTTCTACTCGATTCAATTTAAGGACAGCTGTCTTTACCTGCAGGAGAATATTTATGTTATGTGTTATTATACTAACAGCAATGTTCTTACCATCAGCAGATGGGAAATGTGGAGAAGAACATCAACTCTCACAGCAGTGTGTGTCTGTTATGTCTCCAACAGTTGTCGAATACCTTGCCCCACCTACCCAAGCAGAACTTGCTGGCCAATTATTTGTAATCTCTCCCCTTTTTCTTACTTGTGGATTCACTCATGCTTAACCACCGAGCTGTTCCATATGCAATTAGATTTGCTTATATGTTTAACAAAATTATGACAAATCTTTGGCAAGCAGCAAGTGGCAAATCTTTGAAGAGACATTAGAGCGATAGTGGAAATTTTTTTTTTCCGGGCAGGTGTATCATATCTTTGTGCTTCTCAATAATCATATGCAGAAAACATTCTTGCTTATGGACCTTAGGGCTTGAAATGCGACTTGTAGCAAATCTCAATTTGTAAAGCAGTGCTAACTTCTTGGTTCATTATGGATCTAATGTCTATATGCCCAATCAGTTACCATTGCTGTTTTAGTAATAAAAAGATCACTTGTTGCTATTTGAATCTAGTGAGCTGTTTGGTTGGCATAAGTTAGAGGAAAATGTCAGATTTTGTTTCCTAATGTTGCAATAGTGGGTTGGAGTTGCTAACGAGAAGCTGAGGATAAAAAAAAGATTGAAGGTGGCTCTATTATATATAACCTTGCCAAACAAAGATTTGTGTTATGAAAAGAGAAGTTTGGCAGAAGTTAAATATGAAGTTCTGAGTGAAATATGATAACATCATATGTTTTGCTACTGAAAAACTATGGCATATAGACATGGAAGAGACATTGGTATTTGAAAATTTTTATGACTTGCTCCTTTTTAAAGGGTGAACTTGCTGCAAGAGTATATGTTATTTTTGTTTGGACTTAGATGTTGGTGGTTTTGTACAAAAACATGATACTGTTCAATATTGTTTCTTGGACCTTGCATGGAAAACTTCTTATAGTTGGACACAACACAAGTTCTAACTCTTCATTACTTTTTGGTACAATCTCTGAAGAGGATCTGTTTAGATCAATAGTTTGACTTGCTAGACTTGTTTGCTTACATGCACTATATGAATTTAAGTTTAAATGATATAATTCTGTGTATAATGTGCAGTTTGATTTGAAGTTTGGAAATCGTATGCAAAAAGAAGCTTCTTCTTCAGTTTCTCTCATAGATTGAATTTGTTTACAAATGTGCTGGCTAGTTGGAAATCTAAGCAATGATGTTTCTTGCATGGGCAGGGTTTTATTCTTGTTCTTTTAATTAAAAAAAAAAAATGGATTGATATAGGTCCATTCTTATTATCATGGAGCCTACACCAATAGAATGGTGCTGCCCCTTGAAATGACAGAAGAGCCTGTTTATGTAAATGCTAAACAGTACCACGGCATTCTGAGACGAAGACAATCACGTGCCAAGGCTGAGATGGAAAAGAAATTGATAAAAGTTAGAAAGGTAAGTATTTGTATTTGTCCATTCATGTATAGGAGTTGATTCCTTTATTTTGTATCATTTTCATTTGGTTTCTTGGTGTTCTAGAATTATAAATATTTTGTCTTTTTTGTGGAGGGAATAAATCTTTTAAAAACATTGATTTATCAACATGAAATAAGATACTTAGGTTTTTCATCATGGGGTTGCATCTGTTAGTCCCGAAGTTCTACATTGAAGAAAATGAACACAAATACAAAATGTGGAAAGATCCAAAGCATGGTGTCTAATTGGATGAAGATGATCTGTAACATTGTCCAATTACTCTCATGTGTCTAGTGGTGTTGTTGGAGCCATAGTCTTGGTTAGATAAGTTGAAAGAAATGTGTATTTCCAATCAGCCCTTTTTCTTGTCCATCTTTGAGTTAAACAACTACCAAAGGGTTACATTAACGTCTGTTAAGCTTTGCTTGGCATAATGCTTTTTTTTTTTGAAAGTAACAAAGTATGATTTGTTAGAAAATACTGACAAGGTAGTGAAAAAGCTTTTGTATATATATTAAGTGGTAGTTGGCATGGTTGAATGTTGATTGTGAAGTAGTTGTTCGTATCTTGGATGTTGTCTTCAGCTCTACGTGTGGCAAATGTGTAAGAGTGTTTGAGCAAGACCAAGATGGAGATAGGTTGCCCGATCATGTCATAATTGATTTTAATGATTGATATGATCACAAGTTCAGCGGTCTCAAGTTGTATTGTGCTTTACTTTTTTTATGTTACAAAAATTCACTTGATTATTTACCCTATTATTGTTTTCCTTTTTGGGGCTTCAGGTGGTTGTTAATAAAAGCATGTACAAATTTGCTAGAGTGCTAGTAAAATTGCTTGGATGTCTGTCAAGTTTTAAGATACACATATGCCTCCCTTCCCTTTTCTGGGCAAGGTTATGGACAAGTCTAGGGGATTTTAATAGGCAGCTGGGTTTTGGCTAGGTAAACATTATCTTGGCTTTGCTTTGCATTTTGTGCCAGTGAGGTATAATCAGGATGGTATACTGTTTCAGTTGATTTATCAGAGATATATGGTGGCAATAAGCTTGTAGTAAAGACAGAACTATAGCTATATGGACTTGGAAAAGGCATCCAAGTGGTCTTCTAGATGACCAAATAATTGTGAAATGAAAGTCCGATATCTGTGGTGTAATTATTTATTAAAAAAATGTATGAAATGTTGATCAAAACAATAAAATGAGAAGTCAGAAAATTATACCCAATCAAAGTTCAGTTCACATAAAATATGGGGAAGTAAAATACAACGATGCCCTTGTTGGCTTCGGGTGAGGGGTACTTGGATTATTGTTTAAATTCATATGTGTAGCTTAATTGAATTCTATTTGCTTGTTCAGTTTCTCTCTTAAAACAACTAGGTTGGCGGGTTTCCTAGTGTGAAATGACTAAACAGCAAAATGCAAGTAAACTAGTAAAAACTGTTAGTACGGTAGTGTGTTTTCAGTATAAACAGTATACCCTGTTTACTTGCATTATTCATCTTGGTATTTAATGTTCATTCAAAATAGTTCGTTGTTCTGATGTTTCTATTTTTTTTCTTTTGTTTTAGCACATTGAGTCCTGGATCAATATGAAAGTTGTATGGTTTTTCCGTCTTGTTGTTTCTGCAGCCTTATCTTCATGAGTCCCGTCATTTACATGCTATGAGAAGGGCAAGAGGTTGCGGAGGTCGCTTTGTGAACACTAAGAAGAATGACAACAGTGCTGCTGACACTGCACCTAGTAAGGCCAACAACTTCACTGAAACTGCTTCAGAACCTTCTACTAACATTTCAAGATCTACACTTGTGCCCTTCCAGTCCCATGCCAATACATCAACAGGTAATGGTGCAGAAACAGAACCTTATTTTAATAAACAGCACTCGCAACATTTTGTTAATAGTAATGGTTGCAACCAATACTATTCGGGATTTCAAGTCTCTAAAGCACCTGGGTCTAGAGAGGAGGGTGGAAGAAAGGGATTGCAACATGAAAGAATTATGGTGATTGGCGCCCCACATGGCCCCTATTATAGGTCAACTTGTCCCCCTTAGGATTGCACAGAGTCCAAGTGGCAGCGGAGCATAATAGTTCTAGTTGCTTCTAAGCTTAGTAGCTAGCCCTGAAGGTAAACTTGCTTGGGAGTAGTTCCAGCCCTCTATGACCGATTCCACCGAGGGAATAGAGTAAGCTGTTAAGGAGTGGAAATGTAATACTAGTTTGTTGCTGTTTTGATTATTCTGTTCTATAATTACTTTTAATGCAAGGATAGCGTAGATGGCAAAAAGAAAGTAAAAGACATAAAGGGGTGTATAGATTGCCATTCCCGCAAAAGTTCTGCGATGAATAATCAGCTTTCTGTGTACACATCTATATATGTTTCAATAGAAATGCTCGATGTACAAAAGAAAGAATGGTGAGGAAAACGATAGCTACCGAAGAAATGCTCGATGTTCTCATTTGGGGCTGTGGTTCCAAGCTATTATTAATTCTTTCCTAAATTTTATGATCCCGCTCGGTCCAGATTCGAAATAGTTACTTCATTTCAGTATTTTTTTTTTTTTAAGTCGTCTCTGAAAAAAGGGGACTGTAATTTCGAACTTCTTTATTATGAACGTTTCCCTACCGTTATGCTTAAAAGAACTTTACAATTCCCTAGTAACCCAACTCTCCTTTTTGTCAAATTTAAACACAAGGACAACTACCTTATCATGGAGAATTTCACTGAAAGGAAAAATGGAATTCGAGTTGATAAAGTTTTGAATTCGAATTGGGTTGATGGAGTAAGAGGAAGAGGATGCCCCCACAAAAAGCTGAAAAGAATAAAGAAAATCTATGGCATGGTTAATTATATATATGATCACTGAATTTTGTATTATTTACATCTAAATTATAATTTTTTATTTTGTAACACTAAAATTACTGAATTTTATAAATTATTGCAGAAAAATTATCGCCGACTAATTTTGACGTGTTGTCACTGGAAAATTCATTTTTTTTATTTATTGAATTATAATAGTGTTGCAATTCTATCATTAGTTACTTTTAACTATATTTTTTGATGAATTGCAAATAATTATCACAGATAATAGTATTACAATATCACCATTAGTTACTTTTGACCATATTTTTTTTCAACTGATTAAGAAATGTAGCTAAAAGTGACTAGTAGTAGAGTTTTGATATAATTATAATTCAATAAATCCACAAAAATTGAGTTTTTCTGTTCATAATTCGTTAAAATTGATTGGCAATAAATTTTCTGCAATGATTTATAAAATTCAGTGATTTTAAGATTATAAGATTACAAAATAAAAAATAGTGATTTAAGTGCAAATAATACAAATTTATCGCATTATCACTTACTGTTTCAACTTTCAAGTTTGGGTCGCTCTTCTAAAAGGATGACTCTTGCCAATAGCGGAACTTGCAGACGCATAACTGCTTTTTCTAGTTTTTGTTTTGTATTGTTAGCAAAAGCTTATAGCCGTGTAAGATGAATTGATACAAAATTCTTACAAGTGTTTCAAGTTATAAGTTTTGGATATATAACTATTATAAAACTCTTAGAAAGAATGTTTTGCTTCTCAGTTTCCACTACAAACGACCTTTCATGTTATAACCACCAAAATTACGTGGATGAATATCAAACCTCAGAAATTGAAAAATCATTTTTCCTTTCTATTTTTTTTTTCGTCTTTTGGTGCAAGTATCATAAATTAGAAAAAAAAAAAAAGAAAGAATGCAAGAATCAATATCACCCTCATAAAAGAAGGGGTAATTTTAATTTCTCTGGCAATTTGAACCCTTACCTCAAGCATGCTATGGTGAAAGTGTGTGCCTGCCTATGATAAGTCCTTTTACAACTGAAAACTGCATTAACGGTTCACCAATTTTCACTTTTGGAAGGAAATATCTTTGAAAAAAGGTCTAATTTACCTTTCTAGAGTCTAAAGCCGCATTATATTTCTTACAAATTGATTTCTCATTAGCAAACAGCCTTATGGTTAATACTTTTCTGTTGTTCTCTTGGCATATTTTAGTAAATGGAAAGATTCTGAATCATAGACTTGGATTTATTCAAATTCTAGCAATCAATCTCTCTACAAATGGACGTTAAATTTGGCATCTCCATGGAAATTTTTTCTCCCTTACCTTAATTTATGGTACCAATGACTCTTAGTTTTGAGTTTCTAAATTGGAATGTCCGACTACATTAGTTGTCTCGATAATTAAAACGGTAAGATTTTAAATTTGAATTTCCAACCGAATTCCTTGTAAAGAAAAACTTAATTGATGGTATTGTTTCTAAAGTTAAATTTTTTTTTTCAACCATTTAGATTTGAAGAAAGTTGCTGCCTATTGAGGCCTTATTTATAATTTTAAATAAGGATATATTTACCATATGACGACGTATTAGTTTGTTAGAGTATAAACTGTTAGATGGACGCGCATTTTATTTGAATCATTTATTGATTTGCAAGCTCAATCGTGGGATGAATATTTTGTGATTTGAGCCATTTATTACGCCTGATGTACCGATATACCGGGCGTATCATAGATTGAGCTTTTAAATATTTACATTGAAAACATTGCCTTGAAACTAAAAATGCAAATTCTGTTTAGTTTTTTTTATTAAGATGTTCAAGGCCAACAGTGAATTATCATTTCACTATACTCACTAAAAAGATGATAAACATCCACAAGGTAGATTGCAACAATTATTGTTTAGTTTTTAGTTACACTTGTTATTTTTATTAAATAGTTAAATTATTCAATCGTCCTTTAAGGTATTTAATAAATTTGATATTTTCATTAATTACATGATTATTATTAATGAAGATGAAATTATTTATTTGAAAATTTAAAAATAATGTATTATTTTCTAATACAAAAAATGTTATTTACTACCTCTATTTTATAACTTTCAAGATACAGATTGAATGTTCAACTCTTTTAGAGTCTAATTAGTGATTATCTAACCAAAAGAATTTGGCTTTCCTAAAACCCACCAACAATACAAAAAGTTTCTAGATATCGACATTCGTTGGGCGAAAACAAATAATTTAGAAACCTTTCAAAAAAAAAAAGATATAACAACTTGGAATATTAAACCTTAAATTTATGAATAAGATATGACAACTTTGAAAATAAATCGGGAAAAGGGCTGTCCGTTCACGTTACTGTTGACAACTCTAACGTAGCTGATAATCTAGATTATAATATATTTTAACCATAAAAATCAGCTCGTTTAATAAATAATTAATTTCTATTTGGTAAATTAGTTTATTTAAAAAAAAATTAGATTATAATTTACTAAAAAATAAACTAGTAAAACTAGTGTTCAAATTAAAAGCTATTAGATTATAACTTTTCTTTTTTTTTATACCCTTATTTTTTTTAATACTTTTTTTTTAATCAAAAGATATATTATACATTTTAATTACATAATTCTGCATCTATCATCTTTCTCGTTTAACCCAATCCCTCAACTTTTTCTCTCTCATTCTGCTGCTTTTTGTTTTATGTTTGATTAGAATTTTGCTTTATTATTGCTATTGTTTATTATCTTGGATTGAGATAATTAATATATAATTATATAATATTTTTTATTAATTATAATCATGTATTATATTTTTTAACTATTTTCTTTTATATCATTTTACAAATTTCAGCTGCCATTTTAATTAGTTTCACTAAACACTTTTAATTCAATAAGCTAACATCTAGAAACTAGATTATTAGCTATAAGCTGGTTTTACCAAACAAAGTCCAAATATCCCTTTCATAACTACAACGGAGGATCAATCATCAGCAATTAATAATAACTGTCAATTATTAAACAACAATTCTTAATTAAATTAAGTACTAGTAAATACTACTTATCTCAACTTATTTTATATCAATTTGTAATTTAATACAAATATATAGATTGATAAAATATAAATATTTTAGTAAATGTTGGGCAAGAATGCAGAGAGAAATAGTTAGGACAAATAACATTATTGTAATTTAACAAACTCCTCAATTAAGTATTAGGTTTCATATGCTAAAAGCTTAGAGGGAGATGTAATGCTTTATTCCAAAGCTACAAACTCAAAGCTAATTGAACAGTCTGAGCCAAGAAAAACCATAATTAGACACTTTTTTTTAGAAAAAAATCAACAGTAAAGCCAAGAATGGTAAGTCTGAGAGTCACAGCCAATCACAAGCAAGAATGTGGTCAACTGACAAAGTCCCCTTGTGCAAACGCAATGATGAAAAAGACGTAAACTTTTTCTAATTTATGTTCGAAAAGGCAATTCCTTTTCACTCTATCCCACTAATTAAATTTTGCATATTTATTCAGCAGCCTACCCACTAAATCTCAAAATATCACTTTTAAAGTATTTTCTTCAATCTAATGAATGCTCCAAAAAGTGAGAAGGATGCCTCTCTCTTTTCGGACTTGGTCATAGCTATAGTTCAAATCAAATGCTAATCCAAGTCAATTTCATTCCTTTTCTAAAACAAAGCAAAAAATGATTGGAGGAAGAAAAATGGGAAATCATATTGCTGAAATATTAAGCAAATCCACATCTAGAGCTTTTGTCATAGATAGGCAAAAATTGAATAAATTATCAACTTTGAGAAACCAAGTTAGTATTATCCATGGGGCTCCCTGTTGTTACTTGTTAGCTTAGACCATTGATTATCCCGTTCAATCCATCTGAAAATGAGTCTATGGCATACACGTGGAGCCCCCTCGTCCGTCCAGGTGCCCCTCCTTTGAGTGAAGATACATCCAACACAATCCTGCGCAATCCAAATTTCCATAGCGTCCAACTCAAGAATCATATATACTATCTAAGCATTCAGTTGCAAAATCTTAAAAATAAGCAATGAATAGAGAGGATTTAGAAGAGGAAATAACAAAGGAAAGATAATGAATGGAACTCACAAGCTCTTTGATGCTTTCTCTAGTTCTGGTATTCCACATTTTATGATGATTTTGTAATCAATTTTTGATACAGAATGGTCCACCGGCAGATTAATTCCTTGTGATGCTGGATTGACATGGTAAGAATTAGCAACATTTTCTAATGCATAAGTATTGCAAATGTAACAGCATGAAAACAAGCGTAGAAATGTTACATGATTTCTGGGTAGCCACCATATTTCCATCCAGTCCCAGGAGTTTCTACACCAAATACGGAGGTACAATCAGATAATGAAAAACGTGTTCAAAACCTATTTTAGCTAAAGGTAAAATGCAAGCAGTGGAATTTACCTTGAGATTCTCGTAGCAGTCTTCAAGATTATCATTGTACAAAATGTGATCAAAGATGCCTGATGATTTTCCTTGCTCAATTTCTGCCTCTGCATTTTGGAGTCGTTTCAGTATCTGCTCTTCTGCCTCAGTCCCTCTACTAATAGAATTTCAATCAGATTCAATTCGGGATAATTATGTGATGAAAAGGTCTCTAAAGAATAGGTTAGACTGACCGGGCACGAAGTCGCTTCTGAAGCTCCTCCAATGAAGGCGGACAAATAAAGATGAAAATTGCTTCCAGAGAGCTAGCCCTCACGGATCTTGCTCCTTGAACATCAATGTCAAGAATGCATCTCTGCAACCCAAATGAAATAGCATAAATCAAACTAAGAACCTTCCTGAAAAAGCAAGAAAGGCACATAGAGTTTGCTGATGAAACTAAGTTGAACTAAGTTGAGAAGGCCTTTCTAGTGAGAAATATCTCTTCAATTGCTTCTTCACATAAATCCAAATTCATTATTTCTTGTTAAATGAAATTACTGCAGAATTTCATTTCACTAAAATTAGGTCCTAACAAGATAACACGCGATTAATAACATCCTGAACGATATACTTTTTGCAGAAATATCTCGATCAACATTAGGTGACAAAGTGTTAATGATAACAAATATAACATTAAATCTCCTGCTATATAACTTATTTGAGTTGTCTGTAGCTTACAAATACGAAGAAGGTCTAAACCTTCATCCACAGTAACATTATGCATATCACTGTCTGTTAAATTCATTGGAGCATTCCATACTCTGGTAGTAAGTTTTTCATTTGGATTAAGCATTTCCTAGTTATGTTCGAAGCAACAAAAGCTAGGTGTTTAAGTTGGATGAAATAAGGAATTTATATATCCTACATTGGCAATATTTTAGCATATGTTTATTTCTCAGTAAGTATTGTATATTAAGAAGCGGAGAAGAGGGTCAAGCATTTTACCTTCCCTGCATCTGCCACCACCTCAACAGCTTCAATACTTGTTCCATAGAGATTTCCATGAACAATGGCAAACTCAAGGAATTTCCCATCTTTTATCTCTTTCTCCATAATGCTTCTCTCAGTGAAATGGTAGTGTACCCCATCTTTCTCCATGCCCCTCCGTGCACGGGTTGTGTGGCTTACAGAAAATCCAAACATGGATGGGAAATCCTTCATTAGCATTGATATTAATGTTCCCTTACCTACTCCAGAAGGACCGCTAATGACAATTGGCTTCTCACCATTGCCCACCACACCCTTACTCCAGGCAACAACCTCTGTCCCCAAATTTTTCTTTTGCTCCCTAACATACTGAGTGTCCACCTGCAAATAATGGAATTCAAAATCACCTTATTCTTCTTTGTAACATTACAGACAAGTTTACTTCAAATTTCTGGAAAAGGGGGCAAAAAGGGAGAAAATGAAAAACCAACTACTTATTTATTTATTTTAATGAATTCTTAAGAAGTTCAAGGTCTGAAAATACAAACCTCAAGAAACCAAATGCAGTCATCTGGTGTAGATCCCCTCTTAATGATCAAAATTCTTTTGTCATTCAAAGATACAGCAGAGCAACCTCTACATGGCTTAGGTTCTGTTCCGAGCACAATTGGAGTTACCCTAAGAAAGTGAATTCCCACCACAGATTAATAGTCCCAGATACAACAGACTATAGCAAAGAAACATATGAAGAACTATAAGCTCACCAATTCCCAGTAGCTCTGTCAAAAATTCGAACTCCAATAGATAACGGAGATTCATCAACACTACCACCGATCACATACTTTAAAAACAGAAGTATATTTTCACAATTAGCAAAAGTGATTAACCAGATTAATTACAAAGACATGAAAAGAACAATTTAGAGAACCAAACGAGTTTATGGAGAATTCGTACTATTTTATCTCGGATAGTCAGTGCTATTTCACAGTCTTTAGATTTTATATCAAATCCAGTCTGGAATCCATTCTGCAGATCATCAATAACGAAAGCTGGAGCCTCACCCTAGTGAACAGAACAGCATTCAGAAATTAAATCACAATAACACAATCTTACTGATTCACATTTTAAAGAAATTATTTTACATCATTCCTCAGTGCGGTTGACATCTATGTTAGTCAATTACTCAATTTTGATTCTATAAGAAAGTAGAACATATAATTAAAAGCTCACCATGGATAAACTATGCCTCCAATACAAGCTTCACCCTGATCAATAACCATATAAAACAAACAAAATCAAATCAAGAGGTCCCTGTTCCTTGATCTACTACCAAAGCTAAAATCTTAGCTCCAAACAAAAAGAAAATTGACTTCACACAACACATAACACATACTGAAAGAAAAATCCAAAAATAAGAATAACAACATGAAAATCAACTCCAAACGAATAGAACCCAGATACCAATTCGGCATCCCAAACAAGAATATTCAATTAAAATTTATGTTGTTTTCCCAAATAAAGTGTTAGGAGAAACAAAAAAAAAAAAAAAAGAACAGAACATCAGCACAAATAATAAAGAAACGGAAAGACCAACTAATAAGAAAGACAAAGATTAAAAAAAGAAAATTCACCTATATACAGCTGAAATCTGTGGATCGTCATTAATTGAACCAAATAAGAAAACCAACGAATAATGCAAAATAAAGCCTTGAAAAAATTCAACAATGAAAAAACAGAGAGAAACCCATGAAAGTACCTGTGTTTACGAGCAGAAAATAATCTTCACAAAACAATCTTTAGAATCGGTAAGAGAAGAATGAAAAGAATTCTGCTGTTGAAAAAAAAAAGAAAGAAGCAAGCTTTCTGCGGGTATAATGTCAAATCAAAACAAACTTAGGATAGAAGAAGAAGGTGGAAGACAATAAGAGAAGCCTCCTCAACATATTTATAGGCGAAAGAGTAGAGACAGGAGAGAGGTTAGAGAGAGAAAAGGATAGTGGCTTTTGTTTTTGGGTCGCATTTATTCCACGACACAACAAGACCTGTGAGCTCTGTCTGCCTATGATGAACATTCCTTCTTTCTTTTTCATTTTCTTATTTTTTTATATTTCTATATTATTTTCACATTTTTCTATTTTATTTTATTTTCAATATTTTTTGCAAGAAAAATATCTAAAAAATAAATAAATATTTAGGAGTTTGGGTTTCTGTTGGTTGGAAGGGAAAAAAAAAAGAGTTGGAGGATTGCTTGATCCTACACGTCATAATTCATAACAGTTAGTTAAATCGTGGCGGTGAATTTTTCTTACTATAGAGAGGGAAACATAAATATATTTTGAGAAAATTTTTTGGTGGACTATTTATACAATACCAATTATATAATAATATATATTTAGTTTTTATTTTTACATTAACTAATAAAAATAAAAAAATTAAATATATATTATATATAATTAACTTAATTTACTGGTGATGTAGTAAATCTAGTATATCTAAAAAATCTAACGATTTATGAATTATATAACAAAGAATAATTATTATTTTGTACTCGTTATAAAAGTAAAATTACATTTAGTGCTTAAAAAAAAAGGTTTGGATGTCACACACGCGGACACATACACATATATTTCATACAATTAATTTTTTTTTAGGAAAATATATCATATTATTAATAAATTTTCTTTAAAAAATTCATTTTATTAATAAATAATAAATAAGCTAATTGATGACTTTATTAATTTTTTATAGAAATTAGAAAAGTTATCGAATTTGAATGTTCTTGAACTATCTATTACTATTTATAAAAATTTATCTAATTTTACAGTGGGTATAAGGGAGATATTGTGTCAACCTTCAAATGAAATAAAAAATAATTAAAAATGCATAAATGATAATTATTAACAAATACTGTATGTAAGAAATCAATATATTGCAAGCCGATATGTGAACAGTGCAGCTCACCTTGTTACAAGAGGTTCTTATTGCAGCATTAATAGAATTTATCCATTTTATTTCCAAAAATAGAAAAAAAACAATATATTATAAAAAAAATTGGAAAAATTACTATTTACACATATAGTTTGATATAATATACTAGTATTTTTAAACTTTAAAAAATATATGATTTACCCTACGTAGTTTGACATAATACATTAGTTTCTCCTTTAAGGTTTGAAAATTATACTATTTATCATTTGAAATTTTGACATATTGCACTATTATCCCATTGCAAGTTTGATTTATTGTACTAGTATTCATTCCAAATTTGATTTATTGTACTAGTACCTCTTTGGCAAAAAATAATATTCTTTCTTTATAGTATAAATAGTATAATTTTTAAATCTCAAGGGGTACTAGTGTATTATATTAAATCACATGAGACAAATCGTATAATTTTCACACCTTAGAGGGATACTAGTGTATTATGTCAAACTATATAAAGTAAATAATAATTTTCCCAAAAGAATTTTGAATTATAATATCCTTATATTTTGTGTTTGAGAATTAAGACCAAAACAATCTTCTATAAATATCTAATATTATAATTATATAAATTGAATAAGTGAAAAATAAATTATCAATATGACACTTTACTTCCATTTCGAATTTGTCCAAAGAAGTTGCTTCCAAAGATCATAAAATTAATTGCACTTTACCCTATCTCCTCTAATTTATACATCAAAAATATTCTTACGCTACTTATTGAAAGATGTATTTATTGTGCATCCAATAATAAATTTATTATATCAAAAAGTGAGATAAGATAATAAAAATTTCTTTTCATTTAATTAAAGATATCGAATTTAAACTTTAAATATGAAATACTTTTAAAATTTAAGAGAGAGCAATTTACTCATTTAATGAACATATCCGGTGTAAATTCAAATTATTGGATAGTTGAAAAAAAAAAAGTAAATATGTAAAATTAATGTCTATTAATTTTTACTTAAGAATCTCAAAAGATTGATAATATTGGAGGTTATTTGCTTTGAGATTGAGAGCTAAAATGCTGCCCTTATATTTAGAGTGCATTATTAATTTAGTATAAGAGATCCCACTAGATTCAAATTCAAATTCAAACTTTTACAGTTCTTATTATCTATCTCACTTATATCATGACTATTTTATGGTAGGTGTAAGCTTTAATATTGTGATTTATGGCCACTTGAAACTTGACATTAAAAGAATTGACAAATATAGTGGAATTCATTAGAATTTTGAGATTAATAGAAAAAAAATGAATGAAAGGATGATCACATAGTTGTTTCCTAGTGATTTTCATGCATGCATTGCATACAGTCAGCTTGGACTAAGTCGGCTTGATTTGTCGATATCAAAAGGGACCTCAAAACTCTAAATCGGCTTGAAATTCAAAAGATCAGAACCACTTTTTAGAAGCATTTAATTTGTAGATATGAAGTTGTTAGGGTACTGTGATGTTGTCCTTTTCTTAATGTTCATGACAATGTAAGGTTAACTGAATATGAGGTGGGTTTCCTCTATTAATGATTACATAGGCAGGACATAACGAAATTTATAAGAACAAATATGAATAGGTATGATTAAATTTTTAAATTCAGTCTATTGATTTTAATTTTCCAAAAAAATTAAATTATATTTAAATTTATTATTTCGATCAGTTAACTACTAATTTTGGGTTAAAACTAAAGTCATCGGTCTGTTAAATTTGCTGTGGATAAAATTAATTTCTAGTACTATAAAATATTCAAATTTCCTTCAACTAGGTTTGCTTGAAGACAATTGTAGTTGTCCTCATACCCGCCGAAAGAAAAACGGACCTGTAGTGGCAACTTGCCCACTTGTTCTCACCAACTTTGATTTTCAATATCACTGCCACACAATTTCTTCTTGTCAGATGGATTCACTGTTGCACACATAAGGAATACAAATTAAAAGCAATCAAGTGCATGCAGTTTTACAACAGAAACCCAAAATCTATTCCTCTTAGACGCAACTTGATAGGGATCATCCATATGCTTTGTTGGATGTCCTGTGTCTCTAGACTTCAACTTGTAAATCAACTTAAATAAAGCAGATATGGACAAGTTTCGCATGCTACTCACCAAAGCCAGTGTTATTATGAATTGAAGGACATCCCTTTGTATTTTAGTGCAAAATTTCTGGGACAAATGGAGAAAGTTACCCTTGGTATGTTAATCAGAATATATTCAGTTTCAAACTATCATGTTGCACTACACAATTGATGGAACAATGAACATGCGGAAGCCAACAAGCTGATGTCTACAAGATTTAACAATCAATATCTACCGAATCTTTACAAGAAGTGCAATTGGATTAAGGAATACAAGCTCCAGGTGAAAACAACACCCATAGATATGCTTACTAACAACCTCACTTATTTCAGCAACTCTTCAGACTATGTAATACAAACATCTCGTTTGTAAAAATTTTGAATGGGGTCTTTCTCATCTTAAATGAGCAGCTTCAAATTGTCCAAAATAAGCAAACTCCCTTTATCAGGGTAAACCTAATAAACAACAAGCACATATTCCACGCTCAATTGGCATCAATGGAGTATATACATAATAAAGTAAGCCAAACAAAAATTGCTCAGAAGTACATAACTGTCTCTCTCTCTATCTCCATTGAATCATTGAGGTAAGAACAATCAACATATACAGTTTCCAATGCAGAGAAAATTTGCTCACATGATTGTGTGATATACCAGCAAAATTGACTAATTTAATGACTTAATATTCCATTCAGTAATCATTGAGATGATGCAATGCGTCTATACACGGCTTTAAAAGTCTGTCCCCAATTCCTAGCAACCTTTTGCCCTTCTTCTGTTGCTGTACTCAGGAGGCTTACAACGGAATCCGCTCTGAGCTCCTCCTCTATGATTCTCTAAACAAGCTTTCATCCAGTCACCAAGTTCTTCCACATCTGTGATTGTGTAGATAATCCCACCAACCTCAAGCACATAAGCATACTAGTCTAGCAAATGTGGACTAATAACCCGTCACTGATGGTTTTTCTCCTTGAAGTGGGGGTCTGGGAATAGAAAAACATCTTTGAAAGTTGTCCTTTCCCGAAATAATTCGGTATGTATTTCATGGAATTGGTCCGAACAACTTTGATATTGACCAGGATTGGCAACCCTGAGTCCTAAAATCCGTTCCTTGACATACTCAGTCACCTTATCTCTAAGTTCCATCCCAATCATTAGAGTTTCAGGAAGAAGTGTCGAAAGACTAATGAGCAGCCCTCCAAAACCACAAACTGGATCTTTCTAGAGTTATTCACTTCATCAGACTGGGGAAAGATTTGAGGGTAATGAAGGAAGTAGTCAACATGAGAAGGGGAGATCGGAACAGGGAGGTGTGAGTCACTAAGTGGGTTGCTGTGTGCTCGTGAACGATAGAAACGTTTCTTAGGACCTTATTAATAGTTGGATTTGCTTCATTTTCTAACATAAATTTTCTCTGTTAGCTGCATAAATGTGGAACAAGAATCAGCAACTACAGTGATACAATGACACCGAAAGTTAGTATTTAAAAGAAGAAGAATGATAGTGAATACAAAGAATCAAATAATCAATAACATGAAGATGTACCATTCAATGGCTCAATAAATTAATAAAAATATCGGGACAAATGATGATCATGATGGAAGAAAAATCCATCAAATAAAACAAATTAACAGGGATTTATAATCTAAAACAAATTTCAACAATAGAGCAGACAATTGCAGTGTATTAGACACAAACAACCATCTAGACCATAAAAATTAAAGCTGCAAGAAAATCGTACATGACTTGCAGAAATTCAACAAGCACTTTAATACTGGAAACCCAATGACTGAAACAGAGTCTCACAAATCTCAGCAAGTTAATCTAACAATCCACCCAAAAAAAAAGGAATGAATGAATAATTGAAAATACAAAATAAAAAAAATCCATGAGAGTTAATTCTGTTATAGTCCATTTTAAACAAAAAGCATGATTTTTGGCTAAAAGAATCACAACTTAATAATTCTGCATATTACAAATTTTTTAGAGATAAATAGCACCTGATAGGCAAACTCGAAGTATGATGAGGTTGTACCTTTCTGATGGCGGTAGCGGTGGTACGTGAGTGGAAAAATCACCGGAATGTCGTTGATGAACAAGTCCTTGACTGACGACTGATCGTCGGAGAAAGGCGAAGGGAGAAGAAGAGTGACAAGTAGGGCGGCTGGCATTAGTTTAGAAGGAAAAATAACTGAAGTATATGTTAACATAGGGTTATCAGCGAAACTATGTCGTTTTAAGCTAAAGCAGCGTAGAAATAGTTGAGTGAAAACTCGAAAGCGACAAAGTGAAGTTAATTTGGCAGAAAGTCATTACACTTTGTGCAAAAATAATTCTTTAATTCTTTTTTTTAAATTATTAAATTATAGTTTTTCTCCATAAAAAAATTATTTTCAGCAACTTTATTAGTGACGTAGACAATGACGTGACACTATAATACTAAATTACACTGTCACGTCATCGTCCATATAGATGACATAAACTTTTACCACATCAGCCACCACATCCAACTGGAGAGAGATAATACATCGAATTTTAATTTTATCGACTGTTATTGAACTTTGCTTTATTTACAGGAAAATCATTAAATTTTTTTACTAGAAAACAACAAAACAAATGTTTGTTAATTTTTTATTTCAGTAATTTTGCCGTAAATGGAGAAAAATTTAGTGACAATAAGTAAAAATAATCCAAATGTCCATTTGGGTCTGTCACACAGCAGCTGATGTAATACAATTTTTATAATTTGCTGACGTGATATCTATGTGTCCCAGTGCCACGCCATTATCCACGTCAGTAATCTAGTAAGAGTTGTCAGAAATGATTTTTATAAAAAAAAAAAATGAAATTAAGTGTTTTTATGAGTAAAAAATGAAGTTAAATGGTTTTTATACATAAAAAAAGTTATTTTTGCATAAATTATTAAAAATATAATGACTATAATTGAAATTAACCCATTCAACCCAACCAAGTTCTTTTCAAGCCTTCAGTGCAGCAAAACTGATGAGTTCGAAGAGAATTTTTGCTGAGTATGATTAGATGAAGTTTTCGGCTATAATTTGGGTCATAGAGAAGCCCACACCATCAAATTACTGACTCACCCTTGAATTGCGCTTGCCTTTGCAAACAAATTGACTAGTTAACTGTTTATTAATTAGCACCAAATCCAGTTATTGTATCAAACATAAACCAATGTTTTAAATTGATATGATTATCTTTGTATTACATAAATTGAATATATATAGATAGTCCATGACAATAATATTTGCTTAATTCTGTATAAGGGAGATGTTGGAGTAATGCTATGTTGTAATGTTTACCCGCTCTGCTACTGTCTCTGGTCGTCACAGCTTACAACTTTGGTGATTTGCAAACTGAGGTTAAGCCATTGTGGAAATTCCACTGACTTTGTTAGTTCTCTGATTTCTAGTTTTCCAAGTCCAAATTGCGTTGTCTATTTTCAATAATTTGGAGGCTGCACTGGCTGAGGTTGAAAAGAGAAATTTTTAGATAAATTCAATTTATTATATTATCTATATACTAATTCAATTATATAATAATATGTATACATATTTTATCTATAGATTAATCCAATTAAAACAAAGAATTCTTCCAGCTGATAAATAATTTGATAAATTAAATTTAAAACAAAGAAAATCTTTATAATTTATATCTGTTATCTTGAAATGAAAAAACTAATATTCAGTTAGCAGTTTGGTTATTACAATTTTTCAGATTTTATAACCAAACCAACCAATTAAGTCAAAGACTTTAGGTATAGATAAAATATGAAACGCTATATTGATTTAATAACAAGGAAATAAAAAGGAGAAATGGAAAACTATGATGGAAAACATCCATTGATGCATATCTAATTAATTACTTGCTGATTTGAGGTTGTCCATCTACAAAAACTTTAGGTATATGAGCAATTTTATGCCAATCCTCGCCTGTGTCCGATTTGCATCTTTCACTTATCTGCTCACAATCTCGAATGCGAAGTTCTTGTATGGCAGTCTGATCTTGTAGCCATTCTTGTAGCTGATTGATGCTAGAACATCTTTCAATTGATAGGAGTTGTATAAGTGTTGGCAGATTCTGGAAGAAGCCATCGTGGCAACTCTACTAATTTTGGTAGTGCCACAAGCGACAATCTGGCTCAAGTCTGAATTGTCTTCTTCTTCCTTCGTCGACAAATCAAGGCTTTCACAAGAAACAATCGTAAGTATCTCTAAGTGGGTCAAGCATTTTATACTTCGTGGCAATGAGATCAACTTGCTACATTTACCAATGTAGAGTCCTCGAAGGTTTACGAGGCTTTGCATATCTTCCATTAAATATTGTAGATTTTCACAGGAAACAAAGCTAAGATTTCGAAGGGATTTCAAACACCCGATTCCATCCTTCACCAAAGTGTTTCCTTTCATGGTTATCCATAGATACCTGAGGCTAATCATGTATTTAATATCTCTGGGTAACTCTTCAAGTCCGCTATGTACAAGTATCAGAGTTTATAAAAATTGTACCTTGCATATAACATTAGGAAGTTCCGTGATTTGAGAATTATATCTCAGATCGAGGTACCTCAAATGCTTCAAAGTGCCAATCCTTCTTGGGAGCACTTCAAATTTGTAATCACTTAAACGTATAGCTCGAACATGTCTTGCAAAACATGTTTGAATGATTGATTCGCAATTAAATTGTTGTGAATTCAAAAAGAAAATTGTTCTTGCTTGCTTCAACTTCTTTAATGAAGGTAAATAATCTTGAAGTAATAAATGAGGTTAACAAAAAAACTTGTAAAAGTAGCATTCGGAAAAAAAAACCAGTAGATTATAATTTTTCTTTTCCTTTATATACTTATTCTCTTTATCAAATGACTTGTTATAATATATCATTATTAAATTACTTTTTTTGAATGAAGCTTTGGGAGAAATTATTAAATTATATTATACATAATATAATTATTAAATTATTCATATATATATAATAATAAAATGTTAGATAATAAAGGTAGACATATATTATATATTAGAATGATATATTTAATATAATTTTTGTAATATATAATATGCATATACATTATATAATTTATTTATATTATGCATTTTAAATAAATTCCAGATAATGTTTTGATTAATAAAAACATATCATTTTATTCATTTTATATCTTTCAGCTACATTTTAAGTTAGTTTTAACAAATACTTTTGATTAAATTAATTATATCAGCTACTAGCTACTATATTATAAGATACAACTAGTTTAACTAAACAGAGTCTAAATTACAACAATACTTTCAATTATAAAATCCTTGTATATAATTTATATCTGTTATCTTTTAAAGTAAACATTACCAGAAGAACGTTGAATAAGCTCTCGTGCAAGCAAACTTAGTTACAAATTTCCATATTATCTGCAAATCAAATTATACAAACGTAAAACTAATTAAAAATTCTATAATGATTTCAATAACAAAGAAAGAAAAAGGAGAAATTAAAATAGTTATAGGCTGTATAAATACACAAAATGTAAAACTATAAAGGAAAACATTAATTGATGCATACCTAATTAATTACTTGCTCACTTAAGATTGTTGCCATCTACAACAACTTTAGGTATATGAGCAATTTTATGCCAATCCTCGCCGGTGTCTGATTTGCATCTTTCACTTAACAGGTTACAATCTTGAATGCGAAGTTCTTGTATGGCACTCTGATCTTGTAGCCATACTGGTAGTTGATTGATGCTGTGACATCTTTCAATTGATAGGAGTTGTAAAGTGTTGGCAGATTTTGGAAGAAGCCATCGTGGCAGCTCTACTAATTTTGGAATTTCGTGAATAAACAATTTGTGAAGCTTTAGCTGACTCAAATCTGAATTGTCTTCTTCTTCTTCCTTCATTGACAAATCAAGGCTTTCACATGCAAAAAGCAGAAGCATCTCTAAGCGGGTCAAGTATTTTATACTTCCTGGCAACGAGATCAACTTGCTACAATCAATAATAAAGAGATGTCGAAGGTTTACGAGGTTTTGCATATCTTCTATTAAATATTGTAGATTTTCGCAAGAAACAAAGCCAAGTGTCCGAAGGGATTTCAAACACCCGATTCCATCCTTTGCCAAAGTGTTTCCCTTTAGGGTTACCAATAGATATCTAAGGCTAATCATGTATTTTATATCTCTAGGTAATTCTTCAAGTCCGCAATCTAGAAGTACTAGAGTTTGCAAAAATTGCAGCTTGCATATAACATTTGGAAGTTCCTTGATTTGAGAATTATCTGCGAAATTGAGGTACCTCAAATGCTTCAAAGTGCCAATCCTTCTTGGAAGCACTTCAAATTGGCAATCAACTAGATCTATAGCGCGAACATGCTTGAGTCTTGCAAAACACGTTTGAATGATTGATTCGCAATTAAATTGTTGCGAATTCAAAAAGATAATTGTTCTCGCCTGCTCCAAAATTGTTCCTGCCTGCTTCGAATTGTCTAACGAAGAAAAATAATCTTGAAGAAATGAATGAGGTTCGTAAAATGACAAATGCCGAACATTTTTGGACAAGCGTTTGTTAGTCGAAGTTACAATGGAGCACTCATTTTGTGACACTAACAATGCAAGGTCATGCACTAAATCATGCATTTTACATTTTACAAAGCCAAGTATTTCCTCAAAATCTTGGAAAAAACCTCTTGACCATAGTTCATTAAAATAACGTGTCCCAACGTCTTCCAGCTCTTCGTTTCGGTTGGAGGATTGAAGAAGTCCATGTGCCATCCAAAACTGAATCAAACGACAACTCAAGAATTGACAATCCTTTGGAAAGAGTGAACAATATGCAAAACATCTTTTCAAATAAGATGGCAATTGTTCATAACTCAACCTTAGAGCAGGCAAAATATCGTTTTCCTTCTGCTCCAATCTCCAAATTTCACTATCCCTTACATATTTCCAATCAAGTTCGTTTCTTGTAGAATAAAGTAAACCTCCCAAGGTTATGACTGCCAAAGGAACTCCTTTACATTTCCACACAATCTCTTCCCCTATCTTTTGAAGTTTGGGATATCGTTGCTCTTCCCCCTGTACTTCAAATGCACATTTGAAAAACAAAGACGAACAATTCTCATGGGGAAGACCATCTAGATCATATCGTCGACCAATCCTACCCATGCTTGCAGCAACACTTTGACTTCGTGTTGTGACTAAAATTTGACTCCCTTTAGCACCTTCTATTAACAAATATTTCAATTCAAGCCATTTCCTGCGATCCTCATTCCAGACATCATCCATCACAAGTAAATATCTTTTTCCATACAATGTTTCTCTCAATTCCTTTTGCAATTGATCCATGTCCCCATCTACATACTTCTTACCAACAGATTTTAGAATTTTGATTATCACCTTCTGCAAATCAAATTCATCTGAGATACAAACCCATAATTTCATGTCAAAGTGGTTGTCTACCCTTCGATCATTATACACAAACTTAGCAAGTGTTGTCTTCCCCAAACCACCTATTCCGACAATTGGAATAATAGAGACATTATCACCGTCAACAACATTGAATAAAAGCTCCAAGATCTCCTCTTTGTTTTTTTCCCTTCCAGTGACCTGAGCAACATCCACGAAGGAGTGGGTCATCCCCCTCTCCCTATGAATAACATGCCTTTCACTGACCCTCTCTGTTAGACCCAATTTAGACCGAAGATCTGCAATTTCAACTACCCTTTCCCTGATATTCTTCAGTTTTTGGCTCATTTTAAAGCGAAATACAAGTGGATTAGGTGTCGAAAAGAATCCGCGTACCTTTCTGCTGGTGCTCATACATTTCACCACTTGCTTTCTTAAGACTTCATAATCAAATTCATCAAGCACATCTTCTGCATCATAAATGAGTTGCGTTAGCTTCTCCACCCAAAGCTTGATTCCTTGACTCCCCACCTGTTGATGTTCGGCATCCGATATCACAGCTTTAATGGCGATCAACATGTCCTTGATTTTGTCAAGTTCAGTTTCAAGGCCGAATGCCGAGCAAACTTCTCGAAGAGCAAAAGATCCCAACTTCTCCACAAAATTTTCAGCAGTGTTGGACAGAAAATACTCTGCCATTCTACTGCACAACGGTAGATGAAAACTGTTTTCAATTGAACAAATTTCTTTATGAAATATAATGAGTGAGCACTGAAGAAGGAAAGCTTTTATCTCCTGGCCCAGCCTCAATATGATCTATTTACTTATAATGACTTGTGACGAGTCATAATAATTTTATGTGAAAATTAATATTTATTCTCTATATTTGACTATGGATGACAGATTGGACCCAATTCACGGACTCTGTTATGAACAGAACTATTTTTTTCATAATTTTTTTATTTCTCTGCGACATTGTCTCGATTGCTTGGTGTTATGCTGCAGGGCAAGGTATATTATTTATTTATTAAACGTCAAAATTAATAATAAAAAAATACTGCATGTGCATGGAAATTACTACTTTTAGTTCCGTTTTAATTAAAATATGATTTACATGCTTCTATTCTCACTCTCTCAACTTCTACCATCTTCATAAATTGAAAAGGAAACTCTTTTTTAATACCCATGAGAATATTTACACCATATAATAATTTGAATTATAAAAATTTAGCAATTTAACAATCTTATTTTTTTGTCTGTTTATATTTAACCCATTTGTATTTTAGACATTGGGACATTTGTTCAGGATTTTGTGTATCTACATCCTCATTTTTTTCGTTTATTTTAAATTTTATTGTCTTCATATAAAAGCAAAATCAATAATACTCCAACGTTTTCAATTTTTTTTCAAAAATATAATTTTACTGTTTGTAAATATTACTGCTTTTTTGTCCGATTTGTTGAATATGATAGATTAGAATTCCAATTTTGAATTTTTTAGTGAGTGAAAAATACGTCCAAGACTTTATTGTGAACATGTCTATTTTATGGAGTTTCTATAACAATATTTGTGCTCAATAAGTCAACTGGGATTCTATATTTTGTTAAAAAGAAAAATAAATTTTACAAAATTTGTAAAAGGCGGATAGATAATTATAAAAATGCCATTCTTCAAAAAAAAAAAAATTTTCAAAAATATTTAGCACTTTAAAGTTCTTTTTAAATATACCAAGGTCGTCCAAAAATAATATAAAATTAATATTTATCTTATATTTACTACAAAATTAATAAAAATTGAAATTATAAAAAGTTTATTAAAGATTTACTTAAATTATCTCCAATATTTACATAACATTCATAAAAAAAATAATGAAAGTTGAAGTTACACAAAATTTACCTAAAATTTATCTAAAATTTACTCGAAATTTATCCAAAATTTACTACAAATTAATGAAAATTGAAGTTACAAAATGTTTATAAAAAAATTACTTAACGTTTAAAATTTATTCAAAATATTTACCATAAAATTAATGAAAGTTAAATTTATACAAAATTTACCCAAAATTATCCAAAATTTACTACAAAATTAATAAAAATAAAAATTACAAAATATTTAGTTACGGTTTATACAAATTAAGCCCCAATGATAGATTAGAATTCCAATTTTGAATTTTTTTAGTGAGTGAAAAATACGTCGAAGACTTTATTGTGAACATGTCTATTTTATGGAGTTTCTATGACAATATTTGTGCTCAATACTGGGATTCTATATTTTGTCAAAAAGAAGAGGGATTTTTACAAAAGTTGTTAAAGGCGGATAGATAATTACAAAAATGTCATTCTTTAAAATTTTTTTTTCAAAAATATTGACTTTAAAGTTCTTTTTAAATATACCAAAATTGTACAAAAATAATATAAAATTAATTTTTTTCCGATATTTATTACAAAATTAATAAAAATTAAAATTATAAAAGGTTTATCAAAAATTTATTTAAAATTTACTTAAGTTGTATCTAATATTTATCTATTGTTCACCAAAAAATAATGAAAGTTGAAGTTATACAAAATTTATCCAAAATTACCTAAGTTTATCTGAAATTTATCCAAAATTTATTACAAACTAATAAAAATTGAAGTTACAAAATGTTTATTAAAAATTTCTTTAATATTTAAAATTTACCCAAAATATTTACCATAAAATTAATAAAAGTCAAATTTATACAAAGTTTATCAAATTTTAGGCAAAATTATCCAAGGTTTACACGATATTTACTACAAAATTAATAAAAATTAAAGTTACAAAAGATTTATAAAATATTTACTTAAGGTTTATACAAATTATGCCCAAGATTTACAAGAAAATTAATTAAAGTTAAAATTACATAAGATTTACCGAGAGTTAACAATGCATGTCATATTGTATATAATCGAATCATGTCTAATAGTCTCGTATTTTATTTTGTATAGTATCTAATCGTATCGTATCTCATATATACGTTATATGACACAAAATTATTAGCCACAGTCAACTAAATATGTTTATATGTATATACATATACAATACGAGATACAATTATATAAAAATAAACACGATTATTAATATAATTATAAAAACAATAGCTATACAATATTTATTTATATATAAAACATACTGATACAATTAATTTTAATATAACATATTATAAATTTATTATATATAAATATAATATAAATAAATATTTACCATAAAATTAATAAAAATTAAAGTTATACAAAGTTAAATTCAAAATTTACTACAAAATTAATGAAAATTGAAGTTATAAAAGATTTATCAAATATTTACTTAAGATTTACTCAAGTTATGTTGAAAATTTACCAAATATTTACAAAAAAAAAACAATCAAAGTTGAGGTTACATATAAGGTTTCACTAGAAGAAAAAGACTTCTAGTGAGAGTACTAAAAACCTCTCATTAAAAGTACAATTTTTGAAGTTTTAATGAGGGTATAAAAGTTGCCTGGTTAAAGACATAACAATTAATGAGGGGATTTCTGTTTCGTCACTATTGATAGAGAAAGCCTCTCACTATTAAGTCATTTGCCCCCCAAAAAAATTTTCCGCCATACTTTTCCCACCAAACCAAAATTAAATCATTTATTCAGAAAAAGTCCCAATAACTTGGATCTCTTATCCCTTTCCCAAAATTTTTAACCCTAAAGGAGAAAAACTCATCACAAAATCTCAAATTGCTCCTGCGTTCCAATTACATCGCCATAAGTCATCATCGTCAACTAAGCAATCACCTAATTGTTGTTACCGTCTCCGCTTTTCGAGGTCAAAATCCTTCGTTAGCTATCACCGGCTCCAGGAACTGAAGAAGTGAAAAGTGTCGAGGGTTTCGTGAATTGAGGTGGTGTTATATCTTAAGATTTTTCTGAATTATTCCCGTGTTAAGTTGAAAGGTAGATGGAATTTGGAAATTGAGAATCTAAATCATCATTCAGCGTGAGAGAGGGCGAATGGATGCGATAAAGACTCGGTCAATATCGGCGAGACCCATAGAGAAGGTGATAGTGCATCCCCTGTGCACCTTGGCCTTGTTGATAACTCCACCAGATTGCACAGTTAAATATATGATTTAAATAACAATGATACATTAAGTGAAATGATATTTTATAATAAGTAAATCAGAATAAATATACATTAAAAATTCTTGAAAACTTTTTTATAATCAACATTGATTGTTATCTCGTTTCTGTTTCCTTTCATATTATTGATTATCAATTTTGTCATAACAATCGGACGGATAAAGATATTTTTGTAAAATGAAGTTATTATGCAAGTCATAATTGTAGGATCGGATTCAAATCAGACTATTTGTGCATATTGGAGGCAATTATCAACCGGAATGTTATCATTAAGACAGATGCGAAAGTGGTAACAGATGCTCTGTTGAACTTCAAAGTTGATATTTCTGAGTTTGGAAAATATGATTCATGAAAGTTTCTCTCTTTTGTCCTAAGGGATTCATTTCTCAGTTCAATTTGTTAACAGACAGGCAAATGATTGCTTGCTGGCAGCTCTCGCTCAATTGCTAGTCCTTTTTATGCTTTTGACATTCCAGATTTATATTGCTGCTGATGTTTTAGTTTTGGTTTATGGAAATTCCTCTTTTTTATTAAAAAAAAAAAAAATACATTTCCAATACAATATCAGTATTTTTAAAAGAACTATTCGAGATATTTAAATTTTATTTTTTAAGTTAATTAAGAATTGAAATAATTTTATGACACACTTGAAATACGTGCATATTTTTGAAAACTAAAAATATATGCATAAAATTAATTATTTATATTGAATCATCAGTTTTCTATACAAATTATTATTGTATGTAATTAAAATTCTAATAATGACTTCTAATTTAGGTGGCAATAAAAATCATAAAATGCTTCCCAAAATGACATATCAAATAATCTTTTTCAATATTAAAACATAGTATTTATTGCGGATTAACGATTTTTTATAAGATAATATAAAATGACAGTGCACACAGAGCAAGACATGTAATTTTTGCAACTGAAAATAATATTTTTTTAAAAAAAACACTAAGGAATAATTAACAATAAGAATAAATTTGGGAGCAAATTGACTTCAATAATGTGAAGGTTTTACAAAAATCATGCCATTTTGAATTGGCCCAATTATTCGAAAAATCACAAATTTTGACTTCTTTCATAATTATATTTCTATTCACGTATTTTAATGAAAAAATCAAAGATGTTGTAATTGTTCGAATAAAACTAGTATCCGACGAAAAAAAAGAAGGGTACTTTTGCTTGCTTGGATGCCAAAATTTTTATACATATAAAAAAAAAAGAGTTAACTATCATAGTTTAATCATCACTCCCATATCTAAATGCACGGTTTTATAATCAGAATATTTACGGGGAAAAAAAAATTTAGTGAAGCTTTGGAAGAAACTTCAAATATAGACATGAACATTCCAACTAGACTGATACCTTCACAGCACCTACATCACAAAAAAAAAATTAAAAAATCCATATTTGCCTTTTCTTCGTCTTCTTTGCAGGGATGAAGGAACATCTAGTAAGAGAGAGATCTGACTCTGATCCGCCATTGCTACGCTATGCTACACAAGTCCTCCCACGTCGCCGGCTTACCTTTCCACCCACATTGTGTCACTGCCAACTCTCAGGCTCCACTCCAAAAGGTTGATTTAATATGCCCAAAAAGAGATTTAAATACCAATGTAGAGGTAGAAGAAGCTACTACTGTAGAATCTACAAAACACTCTTCAACACCAAATAAATCGAGTAGTTAAAGTGGGATAGAAGCAACAGAGAGACCAAAATTATTGCATATATTTTATAAATGAAAAAATACATGACATTTTTACATTAGAAATCTACTATAGAAATTGTATAAAAAATTATCAGTAGCTATCATAGTAATATGTCGAATTTCGTAAGGTATATAGTAATGTTTTTTTATCATTTCACTGTAATTTAACATTTTTTTAACAGAAAATCTTATGAAATGACGTATTAATATAATATGATAAAACAAATGAGATAAATAATATAATTTTTGAACCTCCAAAGATATTAGTATATTATTTCAAAACTCATACCGTAAATAGTAATTTCCCAAATTGAAATTAAATATATAGCGTCAAACATGACATAAAGTGATAAAACAAGTGAATATATATCAACAGAGCATCTGAATATTTAGCTATGATTTCTGGCATAGAGAAGCCCACACCATCAACTTACTGACTCCCTCTTGAATTGAACTTGCCTTTGCAAAAACATTGTCTAATTACCAAAACTGTTCATTAATTAATTAGCACCAATCCAGTTATTGTATCAAACATAAACCAAATATTTTAAATTGATATGATTATCTTTGTATTACTTAAATTGAATATATATCGATAGTCCATAACAATAATATTAGCTTGAATTCTGATTGAGGAAGATGTTGGAGTGATGCTATGTTGTAATGTTTGCCCGCTCTGGTGCTGTCTCTGGTTGACACAGCTTACAACTTTGATGGTTTGCAAACTGTGGTTAAGCCATTCTGACAATCCCACTACTTTGGTTAGTTCTCTGATTTCTAGTTTTCCAAGTCCAAATTGGGTCAAGTCTAATTTCAATAATTTGGAGGCTGCACTAGCAAGTTTAAAAGGAGAAATTCTTAAATAGATTTAGCATATCATATTATCTACAATCTAATATATACAGTGTTATATATGTAGATTTTATTTACATCAATCAAAGTTAAGAAAACAGTTAAATGCATGTTATTTTATGATTGAATTAGTCTATAAATGATATGATAGACTGAATCTATTTAATAATTTTTCGCTCAAAAAACATGGTGAAAAAAATAATTGGCCAGTCGTAATAAACAAGCTTATTCAATAATCTCTAATTGTTTTGACACTATAATATGATCAGAGTGTAATGTTCAAATAGCCAATATCTGGGGCATGCGACTTGTTAAATTAATTTAATACAAAAGTCGCTGCGTATTGAAGACAAACAAGTAACAGCCATCTCCATATATTACAAATAAGAACCAATCATCATCCGCAAATAAATTAAGAGATCGATTGTTCAATATATTATTATTACCAAGGCTTCATCCAGCTGATTATTTCAGAAAAACAAAGAATTCCTCCATCTGATAAATAACTTGATGGAACTCCAACAGCATCTGCAATGCATAACCAAAAATAAAAACTAATATATGAAGTGATCAATTATGAATATTGAATCAACTCATAGTAGTTCGATTCAGTTGGTTTGGTTATGCATAATTTTTGACCGATTTTTAGGACTTCAATTCTACCAAAACGATACCCCCTGCATCCCTACAATTTAAATTGGTCACATATATACAATTTCAATAAAATACATTAATTTAAATCTCAAATCATCCAAATAAAAATAATCTTTTGATTAAAACACAATATCATCTCTAAAAACTAAATATTAAATTGCAATAATATGTTTCAAGTATAAAATCCTTATATATATATATATATATATATATATATATATATATTAAATAAAATAAAATAAAAAGTTCAGTCAGTTTGGTTATTTCAATCTAAGTATCTCTAAGCGGGTCAAGTATTTTATACTTCGTGGCAATGAGATCAACTTCCTACAATTACCAATATAGAGTTGTCGAAGGTTTACGAGGATTTGCATATCTTCCATTAAATATTGTAGATTTCCATAAGAATCAAAGCCAAGTGTCCGAAGGGATTTCAAACTCCCGATTCCATCCTCTGCCAAAGTGTATCCGTTTATGGTAACGCAAAGATATCTAAGGCTAATCATGTATTTTATATCTCTAGGTAATTCTTCAAGTCCGCAATGTCGCAGGAGCAGAGTTTGCAAAAATTGTAGCTTGCAGATAACATTAGGAAGTTTCTTGATTTCATAATTTCTTGTCAAATCAAGGTACCTCAAATGCTTCACAGTGCTAATACTTCTTGGGAGAACTTCAAATTGGCAATTACTTAGATCCATAGCTCGAACATGCTTGAGTGTTCCGAAACATGTTAAATTGTTGCGAATTCAAAAAGAAAATAGTTCTTGCCTGCTTCGAGTTGTCTAATGAAAGAAAATAATCTTGAAGAAACGAATGAGGTTCGTAAAATGACAAATGCCGAACATTTTTGGACATGCGTTGGTCAGTAGAAGTTATCATGGAGCACTCATTTTGTGACACTAACAATGCAAGGTCGTGCACTAAATCATGCATTTTACATTGTACAAAGCCATATATTTCCTCAAAATCTTGGAAAAAACCTCTCGACCACAGTTAATTAAAATGACGTGCCCCAACGTCTTCCAGCTCTTCATTTCGTTTGGAGGATTGAAGAAGTCCATGTGCCATCCAAAACTGAATCAGATAAGAACTTAAGAATTGAAAATCCTTTGGAAGGAGTGAACAATATGCAAAACATCTTTTCAAATAAGATGGCAAATGTTCATAACTCAACCTTAGAGCAGGCAGAATATCATTTTCCTTCTGCTCCAATTTCCCACAAATTTCCAATCAAGTTCATTTCTTGTAGAATAAAGTAAATTTCCCAAGGTTACAACTGCCAAAGGAACTCCTTTACACTTCCACACAATCTCTTCCCCTATCTTTTGAAGGTTGGGATATTGTTGATCTTCCCCTTGTTGAAATGCACATTTGAAAAACAAAGACAAACAATTCTTATAGGGAAGATCATCTAGAACATATGGATCAATCGTACCCATGATTGCAGCAACACGTTTACTCCGTGTTGTAACTAAAATTTGACTCCCTGTGGCACCTCCTGTTAACAAAGATTTCAATTCAAACTATTTCCTGCGATCATCATTCCAGACATCATCCATTACAGGTAAATATCTTTTTCCATCCAAGGTTTCTCGCAATTCCCTTTGCAATTGGTCCATCTCAGCATCAACATACGTCTTGTTATGAGCAGATTTTAGAATTTTAATTGTCACCCTCTGCAAATCAAATTCATCTGATATACAAACCCATAATTTCATGTCAAAGTGGTTGTCTACCTTTTGATCATTATACACAAACTTAGCAAGTGCTGTCTTCCCCAAACCACCTATTCCGACAATTGGAATAATAGAGACATTATCACCGTCAACAACATTGAATAAAAGCTCCAAGATCTCCTCTTTATTATTTTCCCTTCCAGTGACCTGAGCAACATCCACGAAGGAGTGGGTCATCTGCCTCTCCCTATAAATAACATGCCTTTCACTGACCCTCTCTGTTAGACCCAATTTGGACCTAATATTTGCAATTTCAACTACCCTTTCCCTTATATTCTTCAATTTATGGCCCATTTTAAAGCGAAATACAAGAGGATTAGATGTTGAAAAGAATCGGCGTAACTTTCTGCTGGTGCTCATACATTTCCGCACTTGCTTTCTTAAGACTTCATAATCAAATTCATCAAGCACATCTTCTGCATCATAAATGAGTTCTGTTAGCTTCTCTACCCAAAGCCTGATTCCTTGATTTTCCACCTCTTGATTTTCGGCATCCGATATTACAGCTTTAATGGCGACCAACATCTCCTTGATTGTGTCAAGTTCAGTTTCAAGGCCCCATGCCAAGCAAACTCCTCGAAGAGCAAAAGATCCCAACTTCTCCACAAACCTTTCAGCAGTGTTGGACAGAAAATACTCTGCCATTCTGCTGCATAAAGGTAGATGATAATTTTTTTCACTTACCAAATTTCTTAATGAAAAATAATGTGTAGTTTGTTTTAATACTTTGTTTTCTCCGACGCGAAGGTAGGAATGCCTACTAGTTTGATATATAGGCAAACTCGAAGCATGATGAGATCGTACCTTTTCTGATGGCCAAGTTTGAGGAAGTGGAACATTCATGCCGTTTTAGATTGACTAAATAAACACTGACTTGGCAACTCTTTATTTATCTGTTGTTCTGCTCAAACGAACTCTTTGACTGCTCGCCCGCTTCTTTATTTCAGGCTGATCCTCCTCCTCGTCGACATTTTGTGAATGCGGCTGACCCAATATTGACACACACATATATATAGAGGCTAAGCCAACAGATTAATTATATCATATTTGTCTGGGCCATAACACTTAATAAATTAATCTAATACAAATATGACTGCATATTGAAGACCAACAAGCAACAACCATCTCCATATATTACAAATCACCATCCACAAATAAATTAACAGATCGATTGTTCAATATGTTATTATTACTATCTCTTTGTCCAGCTGATTATTTCA
>CATIWF010044825.1:0-13053 GCA_949630135.1 Balakata baccata
AATAGGTAAATAAAGTAAAAATAATATACTACAAATTAATTGTGCTATCTCTTTTATTTGCTTTACATCCATAATCACTAAACTTTGTAAAAATTATATATAAATCATAATTTTTTATTTTGTAATATTAAAATTATCGAACTTTATAAATTATTGTAAAAAAATACTGCTAACTAATTTTAATGAATTATTAGTCGGAAAACTAATATGGTAGTTAGATTTTATCATATCACTTAACATGCGAGACGTAATGATACATCACATGCCAAATAGGCGTTACATCAGACGTCATTTTTTAATTAAAAAAATTATTTTTAATTCATTCAAAAATCCGATATAGCACCTATCTAACATCTAATGTGTCACTACGTTCTACATGTCAGGTGAGATGATAAAATCTAGCTGCCATGTCATTGCCATATTAGTTTTCTAATTGATAATTCGTCAAAACTGGTCGGTAATAATTTTTTTAAAATAATTTATAAAAATTCAATAATTTTAGTATTACAAAACAAAAAATTGTGATTTAGTTGTAAGTAATAATTAGTAACTATGATTGCAATTACCCTCTTTGTTTATTTATCAAACTTTTAGTGCTTTCTTGCTTCATGAAGAAAATCCATTATAATTAAACTATGAAATTTAGTATCTGTTGCCTTTTTTTTTTCTCTACTGAAGATGATGAATGTTTTTAGCTTCATTACTAAATATTTAATTTTTCATTATCAAGAAGTTTGGATTGTTATATAAAATTTCAGTCCCTCTATTCAATTATTCTCATCACATGCAAAAAAATATATATATATATATATATATATCATCACAAAAATTATTCTCCTTTGCCTTTCTTTTTGTGTTTGGGTTCGGTGGATGTGAGAAGGTGTGACAAAATATCCATGTGCACATGCCTTTGATGTGACACTAGCAGAATGAGGGATCTAATTTGGAAATCAGATATTATATTGAAAAATCCGGAGATTTTAAAATTCCTGTATTGTATTAAAGATAAAAAATATATGTATTATATTGTCTTAAAAATTCAGATAATTTAGTGCAGTTTTTTTATTTTTCCAATACTAAATAATATAGTACAAAATAATTCAGTATTTGAACATTTTGAACTAATAAATAGTATCTAAAATCTAAATATATTCAATTAATTTGATACTTAATAGTATTATAAGAAATATACAATTATCACGTAAAAATATTTCTAATCAACTAATAACATTTAAAGAGTATATAATTATATAATAAATTATCAATATGAATTGATTACTTCTGTTTACAAATTTTTTATCTGATCAATCAATTTATTCCAGATTTAATAATTATAGTATCTACATTATATATAAGTTTATTAAGTATATCAGTAATACACATATATATATTAATAAAATTTAGATTAGTACATAAGTTTTATGTAATATAATTATTTTGATAATAAAATAAAATAATATATATTATAAGCTATATGAATATAGTAATATTTAAAATTTAAATTATTCTATAAATAAACTTAAAAGTATAATATAACTATAAATATAATAATTACAAATTATAAGTATGTAAATTTGTGATTATTTTATATATATAAAGAGAAATTCTTAGATAGACTCAAACTATTATGTAATTCAATTATTTTTAATTGTTTTATTTTTATTGGTTGATCAGAATATAACATGCATATATGTAAATGCATGATTGAATTAGTCTGTGAATGACATATGTAGACTGAGTTTACATAAGAATTTCTCCTATATTAATTATAAAATATATAAAAATTTATTAAATATATAAATTATATACAAGGTTATCAAATCCGGTTCGGCTAACGAACCAAAAAAGGTAGAGGACCAAGAGTTAGAGGTTCAATCGGAGTTAAACTGAGGTCGAACTAGTCAAAATATAACTTTTTAAAACTTAATATTTAACATGTTTAATGCATAATAGTATATAATGTTAAAATATTTATATTCAAATTAATAAAAAAATATATTTAGAAATATTTGCAATTATATATATATATATCATAAAATAATAGAATTAATTTATTTGTATATTCTTTGTTTTCTTAAAAGTTAAAATCATAATAAATATTAATTCTTTAAAAATAATGTTCAACATGGATTAAATTTTTAAGTAAACTAAATTTAATTAACAATTAATGCAAACATGCATGCATACAAAAAAAATGTAATTACGTCAACTTTTATAATAAATGATGTGTAAAAAAACTGTAAATTTTTTATCCCTAAAAAATTTTTATTTCCTAAATTTTACTTAATGCATCATTAAATTCTAAATGCTTTAATTTATAATTTATTTATTTATTTATTTACTTAATGTATAATTTATTTATTAACTGGTAAATTTAATTTATCAAATTCTAATTTATAAATTATGTATTCATTTTTTTTTTAAATAATTAATAAAATTTAATAAAAAATAATTTATTGTACAATATGCATGTATGCAAAAAGTATCGAGTAAAAGGAAAAAAAACACTTGTGCGCCACTCTGATATAAGTGGACCACGTGTGTAATTGCTAGTTCAAGTGGCGCACGTCGGGAGAATCACTCCAAAATTGGAAATACTATTAAAATGACCATAAATTTGGAAATTTCTCAAAAATTAACATAAATGGTAAATAGTTTGGACGATTACCACACACGAAGGAATACCTCATATATAAGGGTTGTAACAGTTCTGTCCAAAACCTGGATAGTACACTTGTCCTTAGAATTCAGCGGTCCGCACTGTGTGGAGATGAAGAAGAGCACTGTATGTGCTGAAGTTGATGAGGTTCCACGGATGGGAATGAAAGGATCCTCAGATGTAGCTAAGGGAAAATCAGCAATCTTGTCAATTCTTGGAGCATTGACAGAAACATCTGGAGACTCCAGACTAGGAAGACGGCCAGCATTAAAGGTCGGTGAGTTT
The DNA here is from genome assembly GCA_949630135.1 of Balakata baccata. NCBI lineage: Eukaryota > Viridiplantae > Streptophyta > Magnoliopsida > Malpighiales > Euphorbiaceae > Balakata > Balakata baccata. The sequence goes on from CATIWF010044825.1 coordinate 2,945, forward strand.
GAAGCTCTTCGGAGGAATATTGGAAGAGATGCTCTGCGTGAATTATGAGAAGATTTGCTTGCTAAAGTGAATGCAAATCTTCCTCCGAAGAGCTTCCAAACTAATATACCAAGTGAAGAAGAAGAAACTCTGAATGGGATAATTATATAAATGCTACCAAATTTTATCACTTTGCTACAATTTAGTACAAAATCTTTCATAAATATTACAATTTGGTACTATTTTTCAATTTCCGGTACTGAAAAGATGACATGACATATCATATCACTCTATTATCTATGTTAGATTTATTTTCTTATAAAAACACATTTAAAATGACAATATTTCCAAATATTAAAGAAAAATAAACGGCGTCGTTTGGATTTTATTTTTATTTAATTTTTTGAAACGTCGTCGTTTTAAGTGTATTTTTATGAGATAATAAATTTGATGGAAATAATAGAGTAACGTGACATGTCATGTCATTTTTCCGGTACCAGAAATTAAAAATTAGTATCAAATTGCAATATTTAGTAAAAATTTGGAACTAATTTGTAACCATTAAAAGGTTTGGACCAAATTATAACAAAATGATAAAACTTTATACCATTTATGCAATTAATCCATACCTGAATTATTTTCTTGTGTAGACTTACCGAGTCGCGTTTAGAACCAGTATGGGTATATTCAATTCCTTGGAGTAGCAGAAACTCTTGCGGGCGTCATTCTTAGGGTTTTACCAGCCGGCAAAAACTTTGTGGTAGAAGCCTTGTCAATATCAATTTCTTTTTGAGCAACAGAAAAGATAATTTTGTGAACTTTTGATTCAAGTAGCTTGGCAATCTTTCTAGCTCACCATTCTATCTTCTTTACTATACATTTTTTTTTAACATTTAAATTTTTTAAATAATCTTGATAACATATAGATCTTAATTTGTTTTACTTCAAAACAGAAAATCCATATTAGATTTGAAATGATATATGATTTTATATTTGAGGAAATTTCATACTTTACTATTTTTTTTTTTTTCATAATTACTACCAGGTTTTTTTGTTTTCAATCTTACTCAAATTAATTTTTTTGTACCTATTTTTTTAAGAGAAAGTTTCACCAAATTACATATTGGAAAAAAGATCAACTTATAGACCAAGAATCGCATCTTCATCTTCATCGCCAATGGAGATGGCAACCTCTTTGAGTTTGACGATCAAAGCAACTTGAGTTCCAATATCCTCGTCATCGACAGTTAGAGCATCATCATCATCTGTGCGATTTTAATCGTTGAATTTGGATAGCAAGTTTGAAGTTTCGAAACCAATGTCTAGTGATGGATTAGGCACATCACATACCAATGCATTTGGAAATTCTTTCATGTTTCGATTACTTCACTTGTCCATATAATTGAAGCTATTGCTGAGTTGAGATTGATGAAACGAGGATGAGTAGACAACATTGTATGTAAGAGCAAGAGAGAGCAATTAAGTATTTTAGGAAAATGTTTGTTTAAATTATTCAGATGATGATGCAATTGTGATGTGTTTGTGATTATTACGATGATATTTGAGTCTGCATATATTCTTTTTTTTTTATGAAAATTACCAAAGTATTCCTAAATTATATTCAAAGTATTTTCAAGATATATACGACATGTTTTCATGAATTTTCAAAGGTGTACAGAAAGTATTCTCAGGGAATTCCTTGATAATTCCCAAAATATACCCAAAGTATTAATAAAATATTCTTATAAAATTCTCAAATGTATACTGAAGGTATTCCTAAGGTACAACTAAGGAATTTTTTGAGAATTTCTAAGATATACTTAAAGTATTTTCAAATTATATCAAAGGTATTCTAAAAGGTATACCAAACTGTTTGTTTGTGATATTTTGAATTTTGATTGAATTATATTTTTCTTCTTCTTTAATAATCAATTCTTCTTTTTTTGTTCTTTATTGGTGAGAATTAAATTAAGATATACCGAACATATGTCGAAAACATATAGTTTAGGCATTTTTTGGGTGACTTTTCAAATTTTGGTTATGTTATTTGAGAATTTGTGATACTTTGAATTTTGATTAAATTTTAGTGATTTAATTGTTCTTATTTTTTCTTTTTTTGGTAAAATTGAACAAAGATATATCTAATGTATACCAAAAATATGCCGAAAATATACCTTCTTAATATATTTTGGGTAATTTGAGATTGAGGTATTGTTTTAGAAAGTTATTTTCCATAAACTTAAAAAAAGCTTTGAGTATGGATAAATTTATAAATTGATATTCACTTTTACGTAATTCCGTAAAATTCCCTTTATATTTATTTGTTTGGATGATATAATTATCTTTATAGGTTTTGATATTAAATTTAGATAATAAATTTAAATTTAAAATGGATATTTTAATATTTAAGTAGGTTCACTCGTCGAGTTTAGATTTCAAATTTGATTCTTTTTTTTGCACTTATAAAAAAAAAATCTAAATACTCACAATAATATCCTATTATAAATATCACGTAAAGAAATCTTAAGCATTAAAAGGATTTAAAACTTAAATTAATATTTTTCAATGGAAAAGGATAGATGATTTCCACTATTATAAAAACCGTCAATTGAGAAGCTTCAATCACACCATCGATATTCAATGCAGTTTCACAAGTCATTAAAATTCTAGGAATGAAAATAACCAATATCATATTTCTAATTCACACAAATATTGGATTGAAATATATATATATATATATATATATATAGTCATTCCAAAGATTTCTAAAAAAAAAAAAAAAACCCTCATGCAAAATCAATGCACTACCCAACTTTATAAATACATCAGATTTTGAATATCCTCGAGACAAAAACATATATTTATACAATTTAAATTACAGAATTTGGTTAATTTTCTGAAAAGATAGACTAGAAGAAGGGAACCTTAACAACTCAGAATAAAAATTCCATCCTAAACTAAAGAAGACTGGATCCTCTATAAAGCAAACAAGGGATAATATTCAAGTCTATGGAAGATCTGTATTAAGGAAAATTTATGCACAAAGCAGCTAAGAATGTATCCATATAACCTTTCAACTACACCCGAATGTGATCAAATTCAATCACCCTTTGTTGGAGGTTGCACGCATGAGCAGAAGTGCCTTTTCTTTTTCTTGTGGCCAGTTCTTGTCCCCCCATAGAGGTAGTCTCTAAGTAAAACTCTTGTTTTTCTTTCTACGATCTTGGTTTTTCCTCTGCTTCTGCTTTCGCCATCAAGTTTCAGCAAAAGAAACTGTAATTTCTGCACCTCCAACTGCAACCTTCCTATTTTTTCAGACCCTCTTCTTGCCTGATCTGAAATTCTTCTCCTTCTGCCACTTCCATTCTCATCAGACTTGTCATCAAAGGACAATGATTCATCTTCAATGCTTTTCATCAGTTTCTTATTCACATCAAACAACTTCATGATGGCTTCCTCAGACTCTTCTAACTGCTCCTTCACACTATCATATTCTATGCCTTTTCCCGTTTTGTTTTTCTCCGTTATCTCTACCTTCCTCTTCAAGTCTTGCACTGTTATTTGAAGATTTGTTAATTTTTGTGCATCAGAATCAAGTCTTTCTAGAACCTTTCTCTCATTCACTTCTTGCCGAGATCCTGACAATCTCCTTGAGATCTCTAATTTGTCCACACTAACATCCTTCTCAATCATTGATTCTCTAGAAGAATGCTCCTTGCTGCGCTTCTTCTCATTCAGTGCAGTACTTGCCTTCTGAGCCTTCCCAACAGTAAGGTCAATGCTTGCATCTTGCTCAGTAGTTTCCCATATTTCAAGCATCTGATCATCAGCCTCCACAGTCTCCCTTCTGCTGATTCCATATGATGAACACTCGGATGTCTGATCAAGCATTATATCTTTGGTCATCACTTCACTCCCTGATCTGGATGTTTCATGTCCCAGTTCCTTTTTCTCTCGATTCCCACTCCCATACTTGCCTCCTTCAACAGTTTCTCCAAGCAAGCTTTTCCTGGATGTCAACTCTTCAATGTGTCCCATTTCAGTCTCAAGTTTTGAATTAGCACTTGACACTTCCAGAATAACAAGTCTCTCCCTTTCCTTTACTGCCTCTTCAATAGCACTAATCCTCTTCTGCAAACTCTGCAAATCCAAAATTTCGCTCGGCCCCATGAGACCTTGTTTTTCATTAATTCTTTGAGAGCATTCAGCATGCAACACTGATGTGGAATCCTACAATAAGTGGAATATGAACCATGAAGTTTAGTTGATATCCAAAACTAGATGCAAATATAGCTTATAAAAGAAATTGACAGTTGGAAACATATTCACTACATCACAGGGCAGGCAATATCATTACAGTCAAATGGCATACAAAAGGTTCATGTACTGAATTGCACTAAAAAAATTAAAGGTGAAGTATGTAACAGAAATTCACTTGTTTAAGTGAGAAAGGAAAGATGAAGCGAAGTGATCATATAGCACTCAAATGCGCAAACCTGGAGTTAAAAATGTTAGTCCAAGATGTTTGATGCCATGAGCTCCTAAAGCTTTTTTCAAACTTAACAACGGCAACTGTATGGTGGTGCAACAGAGCAACAGAAAAGAGGGAAGAAGAAAGCAAATGTTACCAAAAGACTATGCTGCCAAGAAAGTATATGTGCACAATATACCTCTGTTATTCATGTGAGTTGCAGGTCAGACAATTTGTTAATGGCTATACAGGTAATAACATACAATCTTGGAGAAAACTTGATACAGACATTTCTATACGTTTAAAAGTAAAATAAGAGAGTTAAGAGTTTGCATCAGAAGAGGACTTGGACCAACTAAAATTTCACTAGTTAGCACAGAATTGTATGAAATAAATTTACCTTTGCTCCCTTCTTATCAACTTCATGAAGTGTCACATGGGAGAGAGTATGATTCTCCAATGAAGTTATACAGTCACCCAAAGAAATGAAAGCTGGTATGTATGAAGTCACCTGGCTCTTTAGTTCTTCATTTTTAATTTCCAAAGTGCTTATTCTTTCTTTCAACTGGTCAATATCCACATCCTTTGAATGATCTTTGCCCTCAAGGCTCTCACATGCCTCAGTGAGCTCATGAACCTTTCCTTCAAACAGTGCCTGTTGGACAGCAGAGATCTGCAGTTCACCAAAAAGTGCAGCAGCCTGAGACTGCCATTGTTCAACTTCATTTCTTCCTTTCTGCAGTTCATAATTTAAACTTTCCTCCCTGTTTTTAGCTTCAACAAGTTCTTCATTCAATATCTGCATTTCAGACTCCAGTCTCAGATTTGCTTCACGAATGCATTCCACTTCTTTTATTTGCTCATCATACTCTGAAGACAGTTTCATTATCTGCTTTTCTTGATCTGCTTGTTTCAACTCAACCTCACCATACTTGCACTTCAAATCCTCCACTGTTTTATGCAGCTCTCTTTTCTCATCTTGTATTACACTAAGTTCCATTAACTTTCCCTCCATCATCTTCACCTTCTCATTGAGACCATTATTGACATGCTGAAGTTTATCAAGATTTTTGCCAAGCTCTTCAATGTCCAAAAATTTTTCAGAGATGATATCCCTGAATAAGAAAGAAAGGATTCCTAGAGAAGCTGTTTCAGCGAAAATGGCACAGTTCTCGTCTTCTAAATTACTCTTCTCCTGTTCCAACTTTGAGATTGAATTCGTTAAAGATCTTTGCTCATCAAGTACCTTGCAATTCTCTTCCTGTAGCATCTTGTAATCCCCTTGCAAATCTAAGAGCTCTTCCTGCAGATTCATTAGCTCAACCTTCAAAACTTCCTCTTTGTGGTCTCCTTCCTTTATCTTTAAACTCAACGAATCGCCCAACTCCGAAAGTTTTTGGCTCTCACTCTGCAAAACCAGTAACTTCTCAGATCTACATGCCAACTCCCGATCAAGAGTGTTCTTAGCTGTTGCAAGATTTTCCACCTCTTGCTGAAGTTGCCCAAGCAGAGTAACAAAGACAGAGTTCTCAATGAGCAGCTGTTGATTTTCATCTTGAATCTCAGATAGAAATTTTTGTGTTTCTTGAAGCTTGACAAGTGCGAGGTTCAGAAGCATTTGATCTTGCTCAGCCTTACCTTCATACCACTGGTTTGAATCAAGTTCAATGGTCTTCAGCACCCTATAGAGCCCCCACCTTAGCACTTTGATTCGATCATACAAAGATTTCACCTCTACTTGTTGCTCAAGATTTTCATGTTCCAGTTCAGAAATCAGATTCTCTGACAATTTAGATGCCTCCAGGAGTTTTTGAAACTCAATTAAGAAGGAAAAATTATTTTCTTCCAGATCCTGTACGCATTTTTGCAAGATAAAAATCTCTGTCTGAGCAGAAAAGGCATTGTCGAGTTCTTCTTCATATTGTTTCTTTATGCACTGGCCTTCTTCCTGTAGCAAATGAATCTGCGTTGCCATGTCAGCCAATTGAGACTTGTTCAACTGGACAAGACTAGCATATTCTTGCTTTTGTGCATCCAAGTGATTGCATAGCTCATCTACTTCGTGAAGTATGGATTGTCTCTCTTTCTCCAGGCCTGAGTACCTCTCTTCCAACTCCATATAATTTTTCTCCACCTCTTCCAGTGTTGTCTGAGTGATGTCCAATTGAGAGACTAAATTTCCTTTCTCAGTGACGAGATCAGACTTCTCATTCTCAAGTAATGTGTATGAATCATGTAAACTCTTTGATTTTATCCTCAACCCTTCAACCTCAGCATTTGTGTCAAAAAGGGAATTCTCCAGAAAGTTGTTCTTCTCTGTGAGTTTCTCTAAATTATCATTAGCAATCTGTAACTGAGTTGCTAATGTAGCCTTCTCAGAAACAAGAGTGGATTTCTCTCCAAGGAGTGATTGATAAGAATCTTCTAATGCCCGAACCTTTTCTCTCACCCCTTCTAACTCAACATTCAAATCTGACAAGGAATTCTCTAGAAGAGCATTTCTCTCTATTAGTTTCTCCATGATTTCCAACTTTTCCAAAAGAACTACTTTTTCACTTCTCTCCATCTCACAGACCTCTTGTAGCTTTACGTTTTCATCCTGCAAATCCTTGACGGATGACCCAAGGGAATCCGAACTGAAGCCAACTGATTCCACCTGCTCCATGATAACCTGATGTTTCTTGTTAAGGCCATTTAACTCCTCCTTTAGACAGTAAATTTCTTGCTGAAGAGCATTTCTTTGGTCCAGTCGAAGTTCAACTTCTGCTTCAAGCTTCCCTATTGTCTCTCTTAAGCTTGAAATCTCATCTTGCAATCCTTGTATTGTCAAAGCTGAAGATAAGTTAATTTCGGTTAGACCCTTGTTCTGCACCTTGATCTCTTCCACCTCATTTTGTAAAATCTGATTACGAGCTTCTAGGTCTTGTAACATTTGAGTCCTATTCTTGATCTCCGCAGCCATAGATCTCAGTTCTTCTTGAGATTGAGAGTGCAAGTGCTGCAGAGTTTGAAAAGCAGTTTCTGCCTCCACAAACCGCAAGCGCTCTTCTTGTATGCAAGTCCAAAGTCTGCCCAACTCCTTTTGCTTCTCTGTAAGTTCTTCACTTTGCACAGCTATTTTTTGTGTTAGAGACTCCAACTCAGAATGCATAGTCTGATTTGATTTCTCCAACAGAAGACACTTTTCTTCTGCTCCCTTCAACTTCACAACCCCATCATCTATCTCTGAGTTAAGCCTTTGGGCCTTCTCCTCTGCACTAGCAAGTTTATGCTCCAAAACTGAAATAGTGTCCAAGCACTGATGGTACTGAACAGCAACAGCTTCCTGCTCTTCAGTTAGCCTGGTCAGGGCTTGCTTCAAGGTTTCAACTTCCTTTTCAGCTTTATCAGCATGGTCATTGAAACTCATGGCATTCTCCTCAGCACGCAATAATTTGTTTTCCATATCAGCAATCTTTTCCAAACACTTTTCGTACTGAAGAAGTGCATCTTCTTTTTCAGGTTTCAATTTAGCTAGTTCTTGCTTAAGTAACTGAGCCTCAATCTCAGCTTTATTAGCTCGCTCATTGTGTTCTCCTGCATCCTTCTGGCAATGTGAGATATTGTACTCCAGCTTGGCTATTTTCTCCAAACACTGCTGATATTGAAGAAAATTGGATTCCCTTTCAGACTCTAGTTTAGCAAGGGCTTCCTTCAAAGTTTGAACTTCAGCTTCTGCTTTACTGGCTCGTTCATTAAATCCCTGAGAATCCTCTTTTGCACGAGAGACTTCTGACTCCAGATTAGACAATCTTTCCAAACTCTGTTGATACTGAAGTAGGCCAGCTTCCTTCTCAGCTTCTAATTTAGCAAGAGCATTTTTTAAGGAGAATATTTCCAGCTCAGCCTCACCCATTCGCTCAGAGCTAGTTGGAACACGAGCCTTGATCTCATTTTTGCTACCATTTTGCAAATTTCGCTCTTCCTCCTCAGCATCATGAAAACTGAGACCTTTTCTTGCTCTTCCTTCTGCAGATCCAGACAAATCATTGAGCTTCAAACCCTTTCTGCCAGGAACAGAGTCAGATTCTTCAGTAAAAGCCCCATTCCTATTAACAGCATAGGGTGATTGCGAGATTCCCAAAGCATCTTTTTGCAACTCATCAGGATCAAAAAGTGCACGTATTGGTAGCATGTCAGGAGTTCGAGGCTCACCATCAGCAGAACCTGCAGGTGAATCATCAGCCAGCATGAAAGGGACTTGATTGGGGAATGCTTCTGCCATTGTTCGATGTGCCTGGCGGATGACTCCAGTTGCATGATCATATCTTTCAGCCAAGGCACGGTATGCTCTATAAAACTCTTCAACCAATTTCATAAGCTCAGGGCGTTTCTTATAATACATCTCCGCCCTCCTTGCAAAGGAATCTGCATCTTCTTCAATGAGTTTGATCATTTGTTTGACTTTGGCATCCATATCTGTTCAAACATAAGAGAATTGATAGAGGCATTAGGGAAGGAGGAAGAGATATCAGTAAAGCTGCAACTAAGTTCCCCACAGAAAAATAGAGAACATATGTTTGTGTGTGCATGTATAAAAGAGGATAAACTGCCAAATAATATTAATTTGGACAAATACAGGTAACCATAAAACCCTTAAATCGCAACCAGATCTCTTCTCAAATCTATATATCTAGGCAAGTTAACATATAAGGAATCAAAAGAGACACAGAATTACATATTTCTCAAGTTAATGCATTGTACATTTTAAGTTATAAATTTGTGGCCTGTCATATAATTTTTATCATTTTTAACTTGTCTATCCATCTTTTAATTTGGTTTCTTCGTAAAGCCAGTGGCAAATAAGGTGTCAGGAGGTGTTCAAATCTCACTTAAAATTGTCAATGGTTTACCAACCAAATAGCACCAAGAATCAATCTTCATTAACAAGAGTCTTCAAATTTTATATTATCATTATTATGCATCACAGTAGAAAACTTTTTTGCTTCCCTTTATTAGATGAAGATAACTTTTGCACAAATGATAACTGAGGCATAATTATACTGCTGTTGATCATGAAACTTTCAAAATAGCTAGACCACTCTCTAAATTCAGGAAAAATAATTAACCACAACTCTTCGCTGCAACAAATGGAGAAGGAAAAAACAGGGGAAAAAAATCAGACCATCAACGTCTGTGAAAACAAGTCGGGCTCAGGACAGTAGTCCGTTTTCTTAGTATGATTGAGCAAGAAAGATATTCCTATACTGCACTTTCCCCTTCTTATACTCACAAGCTAACAATTTTTATACTGCAACAGATAGAATGATGCAGGCATCAAATATTTTGCCTTTCTGCACCATTAATTTGACAAAGCAAAATTGGGAAAGGAAAATTAACCACTATCATCATAGTTTGAATCATCATTGTTTTAGCATGATTTTAATAAAACAAAGTAAGTGAGGAATTGCCGATTCATAACCACATTAGAGATTCCCTCCCTTCCCAATTGCTTCCAAATTGCCTCAAGTCAAGGCTCATGTCTGGTAACCATGTATGTAAGGGTATAATCGGTGATTTGACAGCAAAAGCAATAAGAAATCCAATATAGAAAAATATTTCTAGCGCCACAGGATATGATTGATTGGCTGATGTTTCAAAATTGAATGTTGGTTCATTG